>VCRD01000158.1:373659-405704 GCA_006783055.1 Trinorchestia longiramus
ATATATATATATATATATATATATATATATATATATATATATATATATACGACGGTCATTTGTAGTATTAGATGTAGATGTAGATGTAGATCGGAAACTTGATAAAAACTGGTAAGCCATTTGTAAGAAATGCGTACAATTAGGCAATCATGTGTGAAATTTCAGCACTGTACGTGTAAAATTATTCATGTTTATGTACAAATCGCGAAATAGTTTCTGGTGTACGGCACTTGTCTGAGGAGCAAAAATCATGAATTTAGTAGAAAAATATGGTGAGCAAAAAAATTGTAAATTCACTCTCCATAGCTTCAGACAGAAGCAAGTGTAAATCTCTGCTCTTCAATATTCTGGATGAACTAACAGAGAAAGAAAACAACAATTTTATGAAACACCGATAGCTAGGAGAGCAAAAACGAACGATAGCGAGAATATTAGAATTGTCTTTGGGAAAACTTATTGGTCATTTTCAAGATAGTGGATGTCGAGTTTGAAATAGGATATGTATTCTGAATAAACCTGCCTGCTTGCGTTGCACAAATCATCGATATGGGCAGACTTTGTTCATCATAATAACTCTGTCTAACTTCATCTGCAAAGAAGTATATAAGAACCGAGTTGGAGGTACAGGCTTCCAATACAAGTATCTATAATAAAGAACTTTGATAGCAACTTTTGAGTGGTTGTCATCATTGTTCCTTGCAATACTACACTCAATGTATGTTATTTTCCAGTGACATTTTCGAAAGTGAGCATTTGTTCTGATAAGGTTTTCGTGGAAGTAAATACATATTAAGTTATTACATAGTCTGTTTGTATTCGATTTCAAAAATCATGCATTCTACTTCCTACAGTATGTAGTTAGGGGAACATTGCTATAACTTTTAAGAACAAAAGTGCACACAGTCTAGGTATTTCAAACTTAAATTGAGAGGTTTTGCCATTAAATGTGCTACAGATTTCAATGTTCGATAAATTTTTAGAACGCAAAAGAATTCAGTAATTTTCAGAGTTGATAATTCAGATAAACGCTCGTAAAATGCACCATTGTTTTTTCAGATATACCAATTCGTCGGAGCGGACATATAGACGTTGCTCTACAGCAATTATAGAGGAAGAAGGAACTCATCCCTTCTGCTATATTTGGAAGCGGCTTCAATTTCGTGTTGACGTCTTGTTTATTTTCAACGACAGTAAAGGTCGACGGGAAATAGTTCTAGAAGCAATTCAGAAACAAACCCAACGCATTTCTGTCGTTACTGAAAAATAAAAATCCCCCTACAGCTGTCGTTTTTCAGAGGAAAATAACTGGCAAGTGTTAGATAGATTTTCTTCTTATATGTACAGTTATGAAGTTATGTGTAACAGTCTTGGGAAAATATACCGAACGAGGGTTACAAGAAAATTGGCTAAATAATTTACTAAAGGCTACCGTATCAAGTAAAAAGTAAAACACATTGATGCTCGCTGTGTGTTGTCTCTTAGCTTAAGTTTATACGTATAGAATCAATTGAGTCTAGCAACTTTGACTATGCGTATAACACTAGGCCAGAAAATGTATTCCAATTGAAGTTCTAGTGAATCAAATCCGTGTTGAAAATGGCATCTGTGAAGATGCAGTATATAATACCCGTTATATTTGTATTTACCATTGCCCCGTGAAGACACAGAAACACTTATAATTAACTGAACAATCTAGTATGAGACTGTGAAACACCTCTTACCGGACGAAATATGTTATCCATTATTCTTTATCTTGTGATAGTCAATAAGATAATAGTTTTTGTTAAGACTGATTCTCCAAAAAACACTTGCAAAGGAAAATTTTCCTCGAAAGTATACCCTGATTTTATTGAATAACGTTGACTTCAATAAATGGTCTCACTAAAACGAGTCACACAATACGAGTATTGTATTCCAAAATTCTAAATTAATTTTGACACTTCGCTTTAGAGAATATTATTTGAGCTATTAAAACCGGGTATCAGATTTATACCAATATTAATAACCTCACAAAGCTCCTCATGAGTTATAGCTGCTTGAGAGTGTCCAATGCAACAGATAACTATAACATCTTTCGTCTTTAAATCGGCTAATTTTTCTGGATTAGAAACTTACCCTTGTGCCAGATTTCCCAGTCACCAAGCATCTCGGTTCCATTACCGCACAAGAATTGCCTGGCTTCCTACCGCGACCAACAAAGCAACAACTTATTGCAATTCTGCCAGCCTTCTCCATTCCGTTCCTCCAGGACATCGAATCCTCTTCGCTCGTGCTGTTGGTGTGAACAGCAATCGCATTTACTAGACACACTTTCAAAAAAAGTTTAGGAGCTGTCTTCTCACAGGAAAGTTTTCTGTAGATGAGTGACGACCAGCACGGTTTTCAAGAACCCTATGCTGGTCTCACAGCTTTTTTTTGTACGACGTTCCAGGCCTCACAAAGATTTTCATCATTTAGAAAAAAACTCTGCTGGGAAAATGTGTAACACTTGCAGCTGAGGAGCAACAAAATGAATGAAAAGGCAGCCCAGAAAGCTTACTCTGCATCTAACAGGACTTAGCGGGATATTTCTTCATGAAAATCAAGGAAAACGAGTACAGTTATTTTTCTGCTATGAGTGCAGACATTTCAGGAAAGTCGGTCGAAATACTCTCGTTGTATGTTCAATCTAATCCATTCTCTCCTAAGAGTACCATATGCTACCACGTACTTTATCGTAAAATAAACCGCTCTCAAATAAAAACAGTTCATGAAAAAACGCTCTGAACATTTTTGATACTTGCACTGTTGTTTCAGCTGCAATGCCTAAGCAAGCCGGTGGCAGTTGCGTCATAGTTATACTCCTGAATATTTTTTGTGAGATGAGTTGTTTTAAAACGCGGAGCCAAGATGATGCCGTTCAAAAAGTAAGTTATTGTAATTACATATCCAAGAGCATGTTTTTGAATGTGAGGTAAATAAACATTCGTAATAGATGCATGGCAATTGTTATACACATTTTTTCAAAAATTACTTCTAAAACTGTTAGTGTAATGTCAAATTGAAGTCTGCAGTACCGTATGGTACCAATAGTGATACGAGTACACAATTATCTTATACGTTTATTTCACAGGTCCCTCACTATGTATGAAATTTTGGATATGTTAGCAAAGGATGATAATGAGCAGGCTATTTATATGAAGCCTCTAGATGTTTGCAATCTGACAGATGAAAATTCAGGTGATGAAAATTTCAATGAAAATTGTAATGCAAACAAACTATCAGGTGGGCAAGTTATGGCTCCTGCAGAGTTACGTCCTAGCAATAGGGAAATGAGTGATGATCAGCAGGATGAATCTGCCAATCAAATTCAATATGTAGAGCATAAAACTACGTCAATTGAACGGTGAAAAGTGGCCACAAATATTTTGTGGACAAAAGGGAAAAAGTCAGGTACTTGTGGTATTTTCCCTCAATGCAATTACTCGAAATATTCGAATTTTTCCCCAGCCGATCTTTTTGAATTGTTCATCCATGATGATATTCTGTAGAATGTGCAGACTATAATGGCAAAATATTCATTGAAAAAATTGGCTTGATGTATGATACAATTACGAACTAGCGATTTGAAGGTATTTCTAGTCATTTTATTATGGATTGGGTACAATACTCTGCGCCAAAAACACATCTATTGGTCAAAGTCGTATGATGTTTACAACAGTGACATTGCTAATTCCATGCGACGGGATCATTTCGACATAATCATGAAATGTTTGCATTTTAATGCTTCTGACAAATACATCAAAATGCAACCTTTCAT
Organism: Trinorchestia longiramus; assembly: GCA_006783055.1. Lineage (NCBI taxonomy): Eukaryota > Metazoa > Arthropoda > Malacostraca > Amphipoda > Talitridae > Trinorchestia > Trinorchestia longiramus. Next base: position 377,459 of record VCRD01000158.1, read on the forward strand.
TCTCCACTGACAGAAAAAAATTATAGAACACTTTGTACCCTTGAAAAATACATTACATGATGAAGCCATGGTTAAATATTTTGGAAAACATGGGTGCAAGCAAGCGATAAGAAATAAACCTATACACTTTGGGTATAAAGTGTTGTAGCAAAATACTTCTAGTGGATATTTGTGTGCTTTTGATGTGTATCAAAGAAACACACACAGAGATGATGAAGAAATGGAAGGAAAATTTGGTAAATGTTCTTCAGCTATTCTGCATCTACCCTCAGGTTATAGTGTAGTAAAGACTGAACTCCCATTTCATTTCTTCTTTGATAATTTGTTCACTCTAATGCCATTATGACATAAACTATGACAAAAAGGCTTCGATCAAACAGGTACTCTTCGTACACATCGACTTGAAAAATTGGGTCCAGTAAAATTTACTAAGAATTTTGATAAGGCAGCAAAAGGAGCTTATGATGCAGTTACTGTTAAATTAGAGAGCACCAACATCATGATCACGTGGTGGAAGGATAATGCAATAGTCACAAATGCTTGCAATGGTGCAAATGTCTTGTTGGGGTATGCATGCAATGTTTTCCTAGATATCATACAAATCAAATCGAAGTCACATTGAATCTATGTTTAATAGTTCATTTTATTACTTAGTTGCTGTTTCCAACTCATTTTTATTTTAGAGACACTTTACTTTCATAAATTTAGTAAATTCGAATGGGGTCATATTTGTACACATTTCTTCCTAGCGGTAACATATGGTACCAGTCTGTATTACATAAAATATAATTAATTATAATATATTTCTTCATAAGTACCTACCTACTTTTACTTAGCCTATTCAGGTATAAACTGGGCATCATAATTCTTTATAATTTTTTGGAACAATGCGTTAAAGAGATGGTGAATACAACTTTCCTTTAGTAAAATGAGAAAGGATCATTTGAAAAAATGAATATACAGCATGTTTCATGTGCATAAAAATTACTGCTCTTAGTTACAGAATTCATAACGGAAGCTAAAAATTATATCCATTGTTATTGATTTGATTTTCTGCACCATTTAATATCATATTCAATTTTTGAGTTAAAAACTTAAACGTTGTGGAATAATCAAATCATACGAGGACTTTCAATCAATATTTAGAAATTAATACCAATTAGTGAATCAAACAAAATAATTCTAATGTCCAGACATGCGTATAAGACTCCCTCCACCATTCAATTAAAAAGTAATTTCCTTGTTTACAAAGTGCAAATAACAGTATGAGTAGTAAAAAATTCAGAATATTCTAAAATATTCCGAACAATTTACAAAACTGAATTATCAACTTTGTTCTGTATGATCTATAGCGGTCTTCATTGAAAAAATACAATCATGTACATTGTGTGCGAGCTATGATGTTTAATAGATTTTTTCTTCAAATAATTCATACTGAAATATCATTTGTACATTGGTTCGTAACTTGGAATAAAAATGGTTGATGTACAACCGTTTATTTAAACTAGAATTCCATCTCTAAACTACAGAAAGGAGCAGGGCCCCACTGAGGTTTTCTCTTTTCCCCAGATTTGCAGTACAAATTCCCCCATATACAACAAAAATCCCCCAAAATTAAAAAATCATAATATGGGATGGATTTACTAAAAAGTGACTTTAATTATTGAATATTTTACCTACGTCTAATTTATTGGTGTCGAAAAAACGGACAATAATAGCCAATACTTGTGTTACTGATAGATCAGTGCTTTCATCTATGATGATGGAGAATTTTTGCTTTTTGCGTATATCATCTAAGACTCGTTCATGAAAAACTATTCCATCCTGAATTACGTAACTTGATTTCGTCCTTTACATTGACAACTTGTAAGCTATTTTGCTGTCAAGGTAAATTCTTTTACCCATCGATAAGAAATGATCAATACTTGAGAATGGACGGTCATGTTCGGCAAAGTGTGCTGCAAGAATAAGTTTCGTTTTTTGCAATTTCTTCGGATTCCTTGGACGTCTGTCTTACCATAGAGTGCACGATATCAGCGCTTGTACCTGCAACAGTTATATTTCTCTTATGTTTCTGTGTATTGCTGTACTTGATGAGCGTAGATTTGTTGTAACTTCTCAATGAAATATTGCAGCACAATAACCACAGTTGGGATCATTACTATACCGTTTCAGTCGAGTTTTCAATTCGGGCACATTGAGTCAGTCATTTCTAAATGACTGCGTATACAACTTCAGTTTCTTAGAAGACGATTCGGTTTGGTCACTCATTATGGGGAGATAACCACAATTCTGAAACAAAAATAAAAATCTTAAAATAATGATATCGTTATATAAATAGCATTAACCAATAAATGAACTTATTTGCCATCCCTATAAAACTTTGAGTATTAAAACGCGAAATAAATATTCAAATTAGAAGAATACTAATTGCTTAACAGCATGTTACAGAGTTAACCCCTGTAACGACAATAAATAATGATAATGCAGATAAATGATAATAATCACTTTGGAATAAAGTAACCATGAGTTTTAGATGCGCAAACGATAGCATATCAATTCCAAGACAGCAGAGAAATTTTAAATCTCAAGAATGTCTAAACCGTAACGCTCCAAATTTGCATTTGAAACTCTAAAAAGTATAAAAACACTGGTTAATAAGTCGCTGAGCTATAAGAAAATAAAGACAAGGCCTGCCACACATATAAATATCTCCTAATTTTAAAGCACACAAGTAATTAATCTTTAAGAACTTCTGCGTTCCGCCTCCTTTGCCTAAGACAATACGCTAAAAAATATCTGAATTCACAAATTAATACGTACGACTCATTACCACACTTTTAACGCATAATTTCAGTTAATGAAAAAATGCTAATCGCAAAGTATTCGATCAGTGAAAGGAAGCGCTTAACGCTTAGTCACGCGGTCACTGTCAGAGTTTTATTGAGCGAACTCTGAGTTTGTTTGAAGAACTTTGAACTGTGGCCTGTGACTCGCGACGGTCATGAGACAGTTTCAATCGAAACAAATCTCGTCGCAAGTCTGTTCGAGGTCGATTTAAACTTCGTTAAATCGCCTCTTATACGTCATTAAGGAGGCATTTCCTGTTCTGCATTATTACATCTACATTTGGATGAATAAACGTCTGCGTGTAACCCAAAATTATTCAAGTCACACAATTTTTGTATTGAAAATAATTGTTAGCGAAATTCCCCTAGATCTATTCGGTTTTACGAGCGTTTCCCCCATTCCCCCAGACTACCTGCGTTTCCCCCAGATTTGGGAGAATTCCCCCCTCAGTGGCTGCCCTGGAAAGGAGATGATTTCAGTCTTGCCATTTGGCGGCAGGTCCCCCTGCGAGTCGAAAGCGAACTAGTATTTTTAAACGCATTTCCAATTAGAATATCGTCTGTTCTAGCCTCGTGTCCATCGTTGCCAATACTGACTTCAAATTCAATACATGATATGAAACTGCAGGCCAAATATTGAGTTATAATTATTCGAATGCAATAAATAAAACGTCCTCAAGTTCTGTGGGCAGACTGGACATTCAACACTTATCTCTAAATACTAAAACTCGAATGAATAAGTGTTACTGTCTTGCGAGGACTCCAGTGAACTAGAAGATCCCACATTTACTTCGCACACTTGATTCATGAAACATTAAAACAGAAGATAACATGTATGTATAGAAAATTCAAAAAAAGAATTTAATACTAAAGTTATTTAAGAATTCAATCTTTAATAAGGAATGGAACAACATACTTTCTCTACTTAGTTAACAGCTAATATTTATTTCATTTTATTTTTTTTCCTTTTGGTAGTTCATTTTCGAAAACTGTTGCCACAGTGTTTTACTTTTTCAAGAAAACGGTTATTTAGCGAATCAAATTCATATATAATATTTTCTCGCTCAATTCTTGAATTCATAAAAATGTCAATAATATCAACGAAAGTAGAGCCAGTGATTTGATCATTTTTAAGTTTTCTTATCTATGAGCGTGTTCGATTTCTTTTTATAACTAGAATCAAATTCATTGCAGATGAAACTACCAACACAATAAATTATCTTGAATCTGACAGACACAACTTTGCACGTCACTGAGGTCACACGCCATCACTTGGGTAGAGAAATACATGTCAGGATTAGATGAAGTCACAAGGCCAACTGTGTGTATTTTATTTATATATGATTATTTCATTTTGTGACTTCGGACTCTGGTGCGCTCACAGACACTTTGAGTGAAAATGTTAAAAAGCAGTGCGTTGTGTATGTGTTTTTTGTGTGGGTATGGCTTTTGAGAGCAGACAACTGCAATTGCAATATTTCAAGTCAATACTGAATTCTCTTTCAGCTAGTGAACTTCTACTTTTTCTATCCAAAATTCAAGAAGACTTCATTTCATTGTCTCCTTCCAATTAGTACATCACTACATATGTCCAGTGACGTGTTTCATTGAGTCAAAGGCTTAATTTTACTGCCTTTGATAATCGTGATAAAATTATTTTTAATGACTTCCGTTTCTTGCACACACTTGGATGTACAATAGTTTACGGGAAGCCTAACTTTCAAGTGAACATGGCTTTCCTGCCTGTCGTATCTTGATATTTTGCATTAGTTCAATGCTGCCTTTGGTAAACACTGCAGTGTAATCTGGCTGGTTTTGTTTATCCGACTGCCCTCAACAATATTTTTTATGTTTTTACCTTGAAAACTATATTTAATTTAAAAATTTGCTAGGATAAGTAAAAAATTAGCAGTGTCATAGAATTAAACAGATGGTGATGACTGCCATATTAATTTAAAGTACTTGATTGAACAAAAGCTACTCTCATTTTACATTACATATAATATAATTATTAGAAGGAGCATATTGATCAAAAAATCCTATATGATCCGATCTATGGTTGTTATCAGCGACCACCCACCTGCTCTGCGTAGCATTACTCGTAGCAGATCCAATCTTCTTTCTATGTAGAATTCCCAACAAAGATGCAGTGTATATTATGGAACTAATAGGCCTCTTTATTAATCTTTATGAGCTTTTCAGAAAATAATTTTTGAAAAATGATCCTGTGCAAGTTGATAAATAGATTAGGTTTTTCCTTTTTTTTATTCTGAAATTTCGAAGAAAGGGGCTGAAGGGGATTGCTACTTCATATAATTGACCAAGCCTTCAGTAGTTCTGATTAAATCCAACATTTTTTGAATAAAATGGAATTCACACCTTTACACAGCAAAATTTGCACATATTTATCCTAGATTTTTGAACAAAAAAGTGGTGTAAGAATTAGAAGGAATCCGAAAAAAAAACTTTGTTATAAAGATGTGAAGTAGAATATTTTAAAACAAGTTCCAGCAGTTCTTCACTGTCAATATTAAAAATCAAGTCATTCAAATCAAACCTTTCAAGTGATCACTGCCTGTAATCCTTTACTTCCACGAAAGTATGTTTCTGGCATCTGAAGCAAGTGAATGAATATAATTTATTTTTCTGAATGCTACGCTAAACGATTTTTTCTAATACGAGAATGTTCTGTTTCATTATATGCATAAGTATTCTTGTATCTACAAATCAGTGAATAAAATATTTATGACTGAGGAGTTGTTATACACTTGGACCCAATAAAAGAGGCTGATTAAATATTTCAGCATGAAGTTTCAGCATCACCAGCTTGGTCGACTGGTGAGCGAATCTGCTTGCGAGCGGAAAGACCCGGGTTCGAATCCCGGTGCCGACATGGTTGACGCGGCTAGAAATACGGCATGGGACTTGGATAAACAACCGAATAATTATCGAAGTAATTATCCGACCCAAGAATGGGCCAGAAGGTTCGTTCCTATAGCCTCATTCTATTCTATTCTAAGTCAATTGAGTGGGAATTTCCTCTCATGAACGAGTGAATCCTCTTCATTTTACGTAATTGTTTTTACCCATAATTCAAATTAAAATGTTCTGAAACTGTTAAGGTTTTTAACTTTCGGCCATCAATGTCAAGATTAACTCGTTTCTTTTCCTTCTGGCTTCAGGAGATGGAATCGTGCATCGTGTGAGAAGAAGACCAACGTGAGGGAACATTAAGATCAAGAGTTCAGAGAACAGCTGCTGGAACATCTGGAGCTGCCAATGACTTGGAATCAAGTATCCATTTCAGCAATTGCCATGTAATAACTCTACAGTACTATTCTATTAAATTCAGACATTTACAGTGCACCGCAGACAACACACATTAATTATCAGAAACAAATCTTATTCGTTCAGCTCGCTTAATTTCTTGCTATGTTCATCGGTCGTAAATTCACGTTCAAATACTGATAATATACGTATACATAATTAGTGGAATACATACTTGCTCCAAGCGATGTGAAATGGGGTTTCATAAGCATAACGCTACCGTTGTTAAAATGACACGAGGTGTTAGAAAACGACAAGGATCACAACTGCGAGTTGGGATTACGCTTAACAGCTTCTCTTTGAAGTCATTTGGGACTTAATGAGCTGGTGCACAAATAGCACCAAATTTGGCGTCCGTAAATTAAGCGTAATTGGATCGGACGCATTTTGGAGATTAAAAAGGTTCTCATTGTACTTTAATTCGAAAGGTCGTTGACATTGCTTCATGTACCTTCTGTAATCTATGTATTTGAGTGTCAGCTTGAAGAGCGAGGCGTTAATAAAGTTTGAATAAAACTGACAATATAAGTACATGTTATTGAATAATTTCTGTAAAATACAGATTATAGCGTTTGTATACAGTACTTGTCTATGCCTAATACAACTCTAAGCTTTTCATCTTTATTAATACCATGAACCTGTTTGAAATGAATTGAATGTGTATTCAATTCCTGTAATGAATTAAGTTAAAATTTTAGTCAAATTATTCATACCCACCTTTTTAATTTCACCCATTTACTGTTTGAGGGCCCTCTCTGTATTTAGAGAACTTAGATTGAAAAGAAAATCAAAGAGCAATTGTATGTGGTGTACATGATGAAGAGGTTTATGATGAAGCCTTATGAATCAAAAGTTTGGCTAATTAAGTTCAAAAGCACTCACAGAGCAAGAAAGATGCTTGTTTTGACTCAGAGTCCAAACCTGCTATGGCTTATAAAAATTCCAAAAGCAGTTTGGAAACTTGAGTGATAATGAAATCCAGTGAGGGAGGTGAGAAAATAACTTCTCATGTTAAAGTTTTACCAAAGATAATTTCTAGATGGACTTGGAGTTTGCAAATGAAGCCGATGCCGTTCAGAAAAACATTATTTCTTCCACTAGCAGCCGAGGGAGCAGGCATGATTTTCATTATATGTTATCAGTAGAGGTGATAGAAAAGTAAAATTTTACAAACGTTGCACCTAAATCTGTTACCCGAACCTGCTTCTCAATAACTAATTAAAAAAAACAAGAAAAAAGAGATTTGTTAAAAATGGTTCACTAAACGTTGATAGCCAGCATAGCCTTGTGTAATACGGTAGTTGAGCAAAAGTATCTTCTTTGAGAGGGTAAGCGCTCTGACTTCATGCAGATAGAACTTCAACCAATGAATACCCAGAGGTTCTAGACATTTTTGTGAGTGAGCTTGGGCAATAAACTAATTCTAATTAAATTTATTCTGCATTGGATTTAATTTCTACCGTCCATTTATTTGTTAGTAACTGGCTTTACAAGGAGTGATGTTCCTCATTTCAAGCAAATTCATCGGCACTGTTCAGGACTTCATGTACAATAAAGAAAGTTATTCAAAGGGGATCCAGCAAAGAACAGCGGCAACTGTTGGGATCTGTCCGTGACACCATGTCGCCTGTCTTTGAAAAAGTTCTGGATCCCGTATACTGTTTGACATGACACAAAAAAAACACTTTTATGTCTATACCAACATGTGCATCGACTTCGTACGAAGACTAATTTTCTCCTGTGCTGAAAAAATGTTTAGTTTATCCGTGAAGGTCCTTGCAAAAGACTTCGCATCGTGTCATTTGATGAAAAAACGGTAAGTGGATGATGAAAATACATGTATTTGTGTCTTTAAGTTCATTGTTTTCATCCAGTCTAAGTTTGAACGTTCAGAACCACTATATTAGGTTGCACTTGCATAAAAGATGTTAGCAAAGATGAAAAAAGCCTTGCAAAGATTCAAATAAGAAAATATGGGTCTTTGCATGTCAAACACGGAGCTAAAATTGTTGCATAAAAGTTTCCAAATGTTTGAGGCTAAGGACTGAGACAGTGACATACATAACAAATATTTCTATGCGCCTACTTCATGAAAAATGCTGTATTTTGATATGTGAATGCTTACTGCCAATTGCATTCGTGACTTTTTACGATACTTTCATACACACGGTAAAATTTTACTAAGACATCTAGAAATTCTTTTTCTGAGGATGATTTCAAAACTCTACGTACAGAAACAATCAAAGGAAAAGTTTACAATTCAATACATATTGAGATCATAAGTTGCGTTATTGAATTTGAGTCAAAATTAAATCAGGTTCGAAAGTGTTATGTGATTGTTGTACACAGAAGAAGGTTTGAATTAGGTTATGGAGTCAAGTTTGAAACGCTCTGGTGAGGGGCAAGTTCATTTTCGAGCTCAGAAAAAAATACAAACTGCGTTCCTCGATGGATTTATTTTTCTCGTGAGATTTATTTTGAAAAAGTTCTTTTTGTTCACATACGCAATCTTGCTTGGTAACTTTTACCAGAACGCTGATGCTCTGTAAACCTTGATCTAACTTGAGGAAGACTCGCTATCGAAAAGTCGGGCACTTTTTTACTATTTCTTTACGACTGTAATTTCGTTTGTGATTGCTGTTGTGAAGAGCTCAAGAAAAGGGCAAAATACTTCATCGTGTCAGAAGGGATATACATCAACAAGACATATTTTTTGTTCCAAGTTACGGGGATGAATAATGAACCTGAGGTGAATAGAATGTTGAATTATATAGAACCATCCTGAATTTATTTGATACAAGTACGTATGTATTTGAATTTACTATTCCTATGATAAAGAAACACTCTAATTCCTCAGATTTTAAGCATACCGTAAACTATAATGTTTTGCGCTTTATTAGACGCATTAGAAACAAATATTACGTTATTGTTCTGTACTAATTCTTTTAATATCGTATGACTTTTTGGTGAAATTTTGAAATGGAATGTGACGTTTCAAAAAATCTGTCAGTATGGAAAAGGATGCATGTGACGCATCAAAACGGTGTTGTGCAGTTTATGCATCAAAACTGTGGGGTACAGATAATGCATCAAAACTGTAGGGTACAGATAACGCATCAAAACTGTAGGGTACAGATAACGCATCAAAACTGTGGGGTGCATGTTTTCAAAGACCAGGTGCATTTCGTGAAGCTATGCTTGCAGTGCTGTGTGCCATGACCTGCTCACACACGCCACGCAGCACAAGGTAATCTCCCGACAGAATTAAAGCGAAGTCTTAGCAGTTGATGCCTTTGTTGTACGTCGCTTGCCTCTCACGCCATAAGTTAAAAACTGCTAATAATTTGGTTGTCTATGTTCACCTGTGTGGCATGAGTTTTTAGATTTCGACCTCGGTGGCATATAAGATTTCGCTTTGCTAGCGTACCCCATCCCTACAGTCGGCCCACCTAATTCTAAAAGCAAGTTTACAAGCAGATAAAATTCAATTCGTAGGATTATCTTATTTACAGAAGTAGTGTTCTGTTCGTTGGAAGGACACTAAAGATTTACCCTATGAAATACGAATAAAAAACACATTTGCTTAATCACGTTCACCGGTATGCTTTGTCAGAAAGGTGAACGAGCTACTGCAAGGTATACAATTATTTTTACCAGTTCCAAAGGTTCTGAAGCCAGAACTCTAGTTGACTGGTACAAAATCTACAGATTGTCAACGAAACAGCTTGTACGAAATTATCAACATTACAAGGTTATCAAACAAATTATTGAAATTGGTACCAGCTATTGGGAAAACATCAAGATTTATCGGCACCAAAAGTACCGGTTGTTGATTTCCCATTCAGAGTTTATGGATCTGGAGAAAGTTTACTGCACCTGGTACATGTAAAATAATTTATTCAAGAAGTAGAGGTAGATGTATGTGATATAGATATATTGAGATTTATAGTTTTTAGTGACATGTTTAGAGTGACATTGCCACGAAGTTTAGAGCTACTTACAGCAGATTTAGAACTCGGGATAAAAAATTAATAAAAATGAATATCAATGTTTCAAAATTTACCTATCATGCAGGATTCCTAAGTTTCTCACCAATTGCAGGACAGATGGATAGCACAATGAAAGTTCAACACAGGACGACTAACCAAAGGAACGAAGAAAAAGAAATTGTTTGACAAAAAAATCAATCCATTGAGCGACAATTGAAGGGTGGACAGCACTAGTGGACTACTTGCATTTTTTCCCACGGGAAAAAATGCAAGTAGTCCACTAGTGCTGTCCACCCTTCATATAGTAAACTACTGGATCGTAATCGCCTCTGTCAGCGCTGTGTTAGCGACAGCACGGGAGTGGACTACTTGCATTTATTCCCGTGGAAAATATATTATATTTATCACGGGAAAAAATGCAAGTAGTCCACTAGTGCTGTCCACCCTTCAATTGGTACTAAACATTATGTTATTGGTGTAGGTGGGAACTGCAGTTTCTGGTACTAGATCTATAGTCACTAGTACCAATATTCATGGTACCAGATCTGCAGTTATTGGTACCAAACCTTAGGTTATTGCTGCCGTATCTGCCGTCGTACATTGAGGGCTTTAGCTGCGCCCACCACCATTGTCCCAGGTCTCTAATTAAGGAACCCGTCACTTCTTTCATTGCCATGGTTTTTATCTGCCGTCTCGTCTGACTGAAGCCGCTGGAGCACTTTTAGGGCATGCCTTGGAAACTTTAGCCTCTCTCTGATCACGGACTTGGAAAAGAAGGACCAGTAGTTGATCATAGATAAGACATAGCCTTGCTATCAGTACATGGAAATGAGGAATACTAATGAAGCACGGTTAAGAAAAGTGTTGGTGCAGGTACTGAATTTGATCTTTGTATGAAGTAATTGAAAATAAAATACTTTTTGCAGAACTGTTGATCTTTCATAAACTTGTCAACAGGCAAAATTATGCGTAAAAACATAGCAAAATACATTGTAGAAGAGCAATTGGTGAATAAATAATTGTAGGTGACGACTCAAGGCCTTACCATGATAAGAAACTGTGTTCACTTCAAACTAAAATGTTAAAAGAGAGTTCTGTCCTATAATTTTTTTATCAGACTTTGTATATTACTCATACTTTAGTCTTGCTCAAATGACATGCAAAAATACGTGTCTAATGAACAGGGTTCAAACATACTTTCGATAGAAGTCGAAAAGATTTTGAATATCATACAGGAGGTGTTCAAAATAATGAAAATATTTCATTGATTTCCTCCTTTTACTCCTATTCATACAACTATCGACATACGGTGAAGAATCTGCTCGTTTCCTTAAAAGCTGCACTTTGCGAAATTCCGAGCTAGCTTTGAAAAAAGAAAAACTCTGATTTCGGTATTGACTTTCACAAAGCATAGCAGTTCCCCACTACACATCTACAGTAAACCAGTAGATAACTTTGACAGTACACTTGATAAATATTTTCGAGCAGAACCTGTGTCTACAGTGGGGAATTTTTGAATGAATTAGAATATTACTGGTGAGTATTGAAAGTAATTTTTTAGTGTGAACTTGATTGAACGTATTACTACAAACTGGCATACGCTTTAGAATAGCCATGCCGGGCACAAGTGCAGATGTAGTCAAAAATATTTGTAAGAAAACAGTACTGAACAGAAATGTGACAGACGTGACTAAGACACACAATAACTGTCGAGTCATGATTCTTGTTTTGTGAACATGTAAGTGGGTTAGTAGAAAATAACTGATTCCTGCAGGGAAAGATGTTATTAACTCTTCTATGACTGTTAGGCATCTGTCTAATGCTGCTCAGGTTTCAAGTGAATGTGTGAAGAAAACATTTCTGCCTAAATTGTCTCAGGCTGAGCTCCGTCCTGATCTATTTTATTAAAAAGTCAAGGTCCCTCCTGAGCCGCTATTTTTCTTGGCATTCAATTTTGATTTTATTGCTCTTCCAGATTCATCTTTTGTAAGAAATACTTCTTTCCTCGGTTTCGATCAGCGATATTTTCTCCAACTGAAGACGAGATTGATTAAAATGACAACTGAGGAGATAGGTTTGCAGACAGTGAGATGGCAGGGAAAGAATGGAAGAAATTTTATCCAGTAATCTCGCAGTTCAAAAACAGTCGTTAATACCTCATTGCAAATGAGAATTCACTGCAAAATATGGTTCTATTTACATAATCCAGCAATTTTCCTTAAATAATTTTTTTAGGTGGAAGTGTAATGGAATTTTTATCCTCACCTGCACAAATGCTAAATTTGATAAAATGCTGCCGTCAAATCAAAAGCATATTTAAATTTTAAATGAACCCAGAGGTCTGGATTATTCATTTATGCCTTTAAAAAAATAACGAAGAAACGCAAACCAGGGTTTTTCTTTCCCCATCTCATGAAGTCTAGCGCAAAATTTTCCAGTGCGTATATATAATAGCTAAGCGTTAGTATGTGTGGCAGTGTCTATAATTTACTAACTGATGAAATATGATTTGAACATTACTGACCCTAAAAAGGCCTCAGTGTGTACAAATGTTTAATATTGTTCCTCACAGACATTAAGGAAAAATAATGACCTTTTTTGAGTACTTCTAGTGCAAATGTAGAGCAACAATGAGTATTTTTTGAGTATTTCTGATGCACGAGTTCAGTAACAGTGTGTATTTGGTATCTTACAATATCAACAAAACTTGCATTAGCAAAACAACAAATGTTTGAAAATGCATTCAGTGATTTGTTACCTCTTTCTTATCATGATGCAATGATAACTAACAGAGTAGTTTAAAACTCTATTTTGATAAACTTTCAAAAAATTTTAGATAGTTGAATTAAGTGAGCTAAAACAAGACGGGAACTTAATAGAATAAAAGGGTCAATGCTAAAATGAATAGAGCTGTAACCTTGTCGTCCATTTTTCGAAAGTATTTGATGACAATTTAAGAATAAATATTTTACATTGCACCCAGCTCTAAAAACCTGCGTCTGAAATAAGCGCGGGGAGTTATTTTAGTTCCTAGCTTTACTAATATCAATGGACAAGCCTAAAACCAACACCTACTTTAGTCCTGCCAATGCATGAGTTAATTAATACAGTAAACAAAAGACAGTTTAGAGGTTATATTCGTGCTGAGTTTTACATGATCCTAAGTGTTAAGCAGTATTGTAGAGATGTAATGTAACATACATGATCCTGAGTGTTCAGCAGTATTGTAGAGATGTAATGTAACATACATGATCCTAAGTGTTCAGCAGTATTGTAGAGATGTAATGTAACATACATGATCCTAAGTGTTAAACAGTATTGTAGAGATGTAATGAACATGAGCTTGATGAGTTTAGGTTAACCACGTGCTCACTGTTGCTTCTCACACTCGTGAGGAGAAACTCGACACTTGGCATTTGATTGTAGATATTAGACGTCGAGGCTGAGGACGTCAGAGGTGGCTGCATAAAATACCCGAAAAATATAAGCAAAGGTTGAAATAAGTTCGGAAGCTCCAATGTATAAAGTGCTGTAAATTCTTTGACTTCCAGTGTTACAGAAAGACAAACAAAGGCGCAAAATAATTATTATTTTTGAAACAGAATTTGAGACAAAAATCGCACTAGGTGTGAAAATAAATCAACAGGGATCTTTCTTTCAAAGAAATTACACAATTTCTATTGAAATAGTTGTAGTAATTGTTCATAACTAGTTGTACTAATTTTCAATGCTGTAAAAAGAAAATCTTACCATGGTCTGGAGGTAAGAGAAAGAATAATTATTAATTTCATTTAATCGATTTTAGATTTTTTACATGAGAGTTTCAAATGACTAGGACAAAGAACGGAAATGTATTGTGCTTACTTAAAGAAAACATTGAACAGCCAGAATAAAGAAGGAATTGAACAGAATGTCAAGCAGACCATGACACTGCTGCTACAATGAATGTTAAATACTAGTATGTTGATACAGCAGTAGTTACTCTAAGTTGTATACGAGTATCACTTTGAATGTTCGATAGTAAGAAAATGCTTTTAGATGAAATAATTTAAACTTAATTAAAGTTTTGTTGCGTGTTTGGAAAGAGAATAAAATAAATTTCATGTATAAAAATTTAGAATTAGGAAAACGCGGTAGCAGTACAATTACCCATTAGAATTGCACGCATATACGTATATCATGAAGATTTTGACAAAATTACGGATAATTCTTTAGTCAGAAACTTGATCTGGGAAATTTACTAAAGGATTTTGTCTTTCTTTGAATTCGCTGAATTTTCTTATTCAGCTCTGAAGGTGGTGCGGAGACACTGAAATCTCCTCACTTTGGTCATCTTAGTAGAAGAAACTGCGTCTAGAGAAGGGGTCCAACCTCCCCACTCTCTTTGTGTCCAGTCATTCCTTCAATGAAATTGAAGGAAAAGTTTTCACTTTCCTCGAAACTCATCTACGAAGTTTAAAACGGAAAACTTCCGTGGGCATTAATAGACAGATTGGAGCCCGCGCTGGGCCGTGTTGGTTGTTAGGATAAATCTTAGAAGCGGGCAATTTTAAATACTGGGATAAGAACAAGTTTCTGAACACATGTACGAAATTATGAAGTAATAATAACATGTGCAGACTATAGGTCTTACAAAAAACTTTTCGATCACTGAAGACAAAATGATGGAAAACTATGAATATATGTAAACTAGGCTGAACATTGACCAGTACCTTGTCTTCGTTATTTTATGAGTATTCATGAAAACAAATACTGTATTTCAGCAACAGTACAGTATTCAGATTGTACATAGATTTCTGATAAAAACTGAGAATGAAAACTAATTTTAACTGTCATTTTGCTGGTATGCATATATGTATCATGTTTTCTAATAATAAAGTATAACGTGAATTTCGATGATTCATTGAATGAAGCCGTGAATGATAAAGGTTCCATTTGGACATTGTCTCACGGACCACACTTGCCATAGTCAACTTATGAACTTGCATAAGATTTCCCTTACAATGTGTATATCGAAAAGAACAAATAATTCGATTTGGTATGAAAATATCTGGTGATGGTGAATTCCAGATGAGAGACAGAAAATAGTTCTTGAGTGCAGGGGCACCAAAATTTCTTTATAGTTTAGTACGAATTTGATCAACTACAGACTTTCTTTATCAATTGCTAGTGATGATCTTATACATATATTTCAGTCATATTATACATTTTTTCAAATTAATTTGCTGCCATTATCGCTATCAAAGTCTTCATTGATACCATTATGGTGTGAAAAGCGCTCGTAATTGAAAAGTTATGCTAGCAAAGATTACTATAAATAGAATGACGCATGAAAACTTGAGCTACTTCTACTACTAATAATATTGACAATAATAATAATAATAATAATATTGCGCTATGACATATATCCGTGCAGTCGCTGAGGCCGCTAGCATACCATATAAATTAATTATTATTTGAAAAGAATTCGGGTGTGAGAAGCAAGAACCTAACCTAACTTAAGCAGGGGTAAACAAGCAAGAACTGCTGAAGTTCAGTGGTTCACACACAAGGAAAGGCTTTGTTTCTCGCTGCTGTCTATGTTTGAGTTATCTGTGTATGGTAGGATGTATTGACTGAACGGTTCAAGTGGTCTTCAGTTAACCCATCTGCTCTGAAAAGGAAGAACCAGATAATTTTTTTTGCATGCATTCGTGATAATATACATTTAGAACATTACTGTATTTCTCTTTTCTAACAATATAATTATATTTTTGTCAATTCTTGTACTATCGTTTTATTGATTTGAATTAACCAGTGATGAGAATTTGCAAGGGTTAAAAGAAAATAACACGGCATGGAACCTACAGCACTTCGGAAATGAGGGGGACACAGTACATCGCCCTATTGCATTCCATCAAGAAAAACTGCGACTGTGATTGTGCCTTACTGATCAACTACAAGCCATTTAAAACGGTGAAACAGGAACATTCTTAAAGACTTTTTCAAATTAAACTGTAGTTTGCGCTCATCGCCCTAGACTATGAAATGAACGTTACGCCTTCTATGACTATGAAGTAGAGCTGCAAGGTTTTATTTTTCTGTTTTGTATTCAATGTTCTGAAGGTTTTGTATAACGGCTGAGTGGCGCAGATGCCAGGCTAATTTAGAAATGCCATTTTATGTTATAAAATGCAAATTATCTTGGAAAAATCAGAGGCACTCATTTTTAGGAACAGAAAACACATTCTACTTCAACAAAGTTTCTTAATTATGCATCCAGGTATTTGTAAACTTTATTTGCCATTCAGTTAACCCATTAATGCTACTTGGTAACTATAGTTATCAGCTTAACAAATCAAGTGTAAAATAAATGCAAAGCATTTCTGAATGAACAAATATGTTCAGTTGCGAGATTGCGAGCTACAAGTTTAGTGCATCATTTTAGGGTGTCATGTATGAATTTAAATCTACGATTGACTTTTCAAGCCGGCAGTTATACTGTAGCTACTAAGGAACTTTTATTAACCTTCTGTCGGGCGCAACTTATCTAACAGGCACAGTTATTTGAATTTTGCTCGGCACATGCAAACTGTTCTGCAGAATTGCATCACAGTTCAACAGCTTCCTCACTTTAGGCAACACTCCACACCGTGGTGTTCAGTTGTTAACTTATCGCATGAGAGGGA
Organism: Trinorchestia longiramus; assembly: GCA_006783055.1. Classification (NCBI taxonomy): domain Eukaryota; kingdom Metazoa; phylum Arthropoda; class Malacostraca; order Amphipoda; family Talitridae; genus Trinorchestia; species Trinorchestia longiramus. The sequence continues at coordinate 394,292 of VCRD01000158.1, forward strand.
AAACATGCCAGTTTTGATGTCAGGGACAGTGCGCCCAACCGTGTTGTATTGACTAAGGAAAACATTTTATGTATTTGAAGTGGATGGTATTGTTTGAATACTTTAAATACTGTTCATTTATTATTCATACTATTTTTACAGCTCTGTTATGGCATTTTCGAAGAGAAAGTTGGATTTGCGAACAAATGAAAGCATGCGTCAACTCGCCGAGATGTTACTTGATGATGATGAAGAGTTTGAATGAATATTTTTAAAATTATAGTGAAACTGAGATGAAGATCACCTTGAAATACGTGACGTATCTTCCAAGTCTGAACAAGAACGATATGATTGCGTAAATGATAAAGATTGATCAAATTCTGAATTTTTTGTAGGTAAAGATAAAATAAATGAATAGTTTAAAATCCCTTTTCCAAAGGTGAGAAGAATGAGACCTGAAAATATCCTCTAGCAAGTACGTGAACTGAAAAAGAATGCTGAATCCACAAGAACAATTGTAGGTTGTTGGCAATGTATTGTATGATGATATTCATGAAACTAGAGTAAAATATACTAATCAGTATATAATTTTTTTCAAATTTAAGCGTGCGCGAAAACGGGATGCAAAATCAACAGATGTTATTGAAATACGAGCATTTATAAATCATTCATGATTAGCAAAAGCCTTTAGAAGAAATAGACAGAGTCTTGAAAAACTGTGGGGAACAAGCAGCGATGGTATTGAGAAGTTCAGTACTGATATGAGTATTAAAAGATTCAAATTTTAGGTATGTTGTTTTGAGGTTTGATGGGTGTGATTCCAGAATAAACAGAAAAATGTATACCGGCTTCCAGATGTGTGCGAAATATTCTCAAAATTAGTAATCAACTGCTAGATGAACTATTCTCTAGACGAAAATGTAACATCAGATGAAATGCTTACAGGTTTCCGTGGAAGCTGTATATTTTGCCAGGCCAGTATATTCCCTCGAAACATAATACAAATGGCATAAAAATTTTCGCACATGAGGATGCTGAAACTTATTACAACATGATTTGGATATCTATGTTGGGAAGCAACCAGAAGGGCCATACAGTATGAGTAACAAATCCGCTGATGGAGCAAAAATAATGTGTGAACCATTGGACGGATCTGGCCGGAGTATAACCGCCAATAACCAGTTCACTGACTTTATCCTAGTGAAACAGCTAAAAGAGGAAGCACTGACGTATGAAGGAACCATAAGAAAAAATCGACGACAACTTCCAGCTGATTTCATTACTACCAAAGGCAAAGAATGGAATTGGAGCACTCCTGGCTTCAGCAAAAACAGCACTTTAGTTTCATATATTCCGAAGGAACGAAAGGTAATCATTCTTGTCTCTAGCTTGCAGAAAAATAAATCAATTGATCAGGAAGCAATACCCAACAATGTCAATAATCACATTTTACAATGCAACAAAAGGAGGGGTAGATACAGCATATAAACTGTGTGCTTCATTCAGTGTGGCTAGAAACGTCACGAGATGACTTATGCTTGTATTCTTTGCCATGTTGAATATAAATGGTATCAACTTCCAAGTAATTTCCTATGAAAATGGTTTCAAACCAATGAGAAGAAGGATTTTTCTAAAAAATTTTGCTCATAAACTAGATTTAGGAGAAATATTTAGAAGAAGCATGAAAACAATTAGGATGCTTTTATCTGCTCAAAAACAACGTAAGCCAGTTCGCCTTGATGCCGGAAATGAAAACAATGGAAGTATCATACTCCAGGGTCGTCAGCAAAAAGAAGATGTGCATCTTAAACATCATAAACTGGTAACAGAAGGCTTACAAGCTATGGAAGCATAAAATGCACACACAACCTCTTTGCCTGCAGCATACGTTTTATGTCATCTACTCCTGTTTCAATAAATCTGATTTCGATGAGTAACTCCAATGAGCTTTCTTATCAAAACCAGTTTTATTAATTTTCTGATGTTGCTTAGTTTATATAAAAAAAGAATTTTATCGGTGATTGAAATTGTTTCAATATGCATAATGGCCTGTTCTTTTTTAACTAGGGTCACATTTTCTTGAAGAAGAATATAAAATATATTCGTTTTTTCACTATGAAAATATATTTCGTTGTTTCTATTTTAAAATGAAAATATTATATGAATATAGGAACGAATAAAAATAAAGTTACATGAAAATCTATCCTTATTTGCCTTTATAAAAGTTATTATTTTTAGACGCCTCTGAGACCCATTGCAACTGATGATGTCCTAGTTCTGATATGAACAGCACCTGTCGGAAGGTTAAATTGTTGCCGAGAGTTAAGAAGCTTCAAGCTAATTAGTAAATTTGAAAAATACTCTTTTAGAAAAAATGTGTACAGGAGGAAATGAAAATATTAAAACTATCAAAGCTTCGAGATAGACTTTGTAAATCCTATTCGTTCCTAATAAGTTACGTTTCTGTGAATATTATGAAAGTTTCGATTTCGGTACAGAATCTCTCATTGAATTAAAGTGAATCTTATTTTTTGAGAAGCGCAAATGCCGAATAAACCTTTGAAGTTGATGTATTTCATTTCATCACAGCTTCTATCTTGTCCGTAGGAGCTGCCTCGTTCTCATAATAGCTCTAAGAAATTTTTTTAAAGATTGTATAGATGAAATTCGAGGAAACCTGTGCACTTTCAAAGGATTTTTTTTCGAATTTGGTCTCACAAATCCTTCGTCAATCCTTGTGCAGATAAATTTAGTGCGGACTTATTTTGACATTTTCAATTCGCTACTCTGTGAAGAGTAAGTCACTGTTACTTAAACGAAATTTGAAGTTGTTCATGCTTTTATTCTCGTTAGAAGTCAATGAGGACATTGTGCAGTGCTGCTCTGCCCCTTTGATGGCAGCTTTTTAGGTGTGCTACTCTTTGCTTGTGTGTAATTTCTTACTTCGATTTCCTAAAGTGTTGTAGTCATTTCACATTATGTTTCAGTGGGTTTAGTGGCCTTCTGCTTAGTGGTATGGAGCACAGTGAGCGGGAGAACTGTGGCAGAGAACCAGGGACCAATTTCTCTCCCTATATACATATATCATCATTTCTTGCTCAACTTCATCGACAGAAAAAAATGGGAATGTACTTATAATGTACGCACCTTTTCTGTTTATGTAAACCCTTTTCATTTTCGTGTATATTCCAGCATTAATATGTGTGACATAAAATATTTTTCTTATTCACTGAATTTTTCTCACCGAACGCAAGACATATGCGATGCTACGCTGGAGCGATCTCGTAAAAGAGCTAAATTTTAGGAGGTCTTTGTTGTAGAAATATTCAAAATGTAATAATAATTATATTAATAATTATAAGGTACTGATTATATCGAGATGAATTTTATACTGAAAACATTCAGGCGATGCAAAAAAATTAACTGCAAAAATTCGATCGCACACAACACTGATTGACTTGACCTCAAAAACACGCTCTAATTACGTTAACAAATAAACACTCCAAATGTTTGGAGTTAAAACGCTCCTAAAGTCACCGGTAAACAATCTTGATATTTAGTTTACTATAACAGGGTATTCAATATTTATTGTTACAACTATTTTATGTGCGTTTAAATATAATTTGAACTTTACCAGATACTTTTTACCAGATAGTGGCTAATGATCTAAATAGTAGAATAGCAATTGTAGAGTTGCATAAGTCAATAAAGTCACCAAGGGGCATTGCCAAATCACTAAATGTGAACAGAATGCTGGTTTGGAGAACACTTGAGCGATTCAAAGAGACTGGGAAGGTAGCTAATAGGCCAGGGCAAGGTTGCCTCGAACAGCTCCAACATCAAAATTGATAAAATCCACCAGGGAGAAGCTGAGGAGCTGAGGAGGAGTGGGCAAAAATCCCCCAAACAATCATTCGTGACTCATGCCAAGCATTCTCCAAATGTTTGCAGCAGGTTTTCGGAGCTGATGGGAAGAATATTGAATAAAGTATAGATATTCGGAAGTATTAATAGTTTAATAACATGTTGATTTTAGTTTGATTTGTATAATTTGATTTAATTAATAAATCTGGGAAAATAAGTTCTAACGATGATTATTGAACACCCTGTATTTATGGCTGTCCGGACTTGTTATTAACCTTATCTTTGACAATATCACTAAAAAGTGAGAAAATTATTTTGGTACTTAAATTTGCCCTTTTTATGGATAGTTCTGAATGGATAACTTTCGTATTCGTAGTTTGTATAAAAACGCTTGTTCTATTCACACTTTACTTCATGAACACAACCACAGGCATAACTAAGCCCTTTTGCATGGTTGCTTAACTTCAAACATAAGCCTATATAAAGAAGAGGTGAGCTGTGACTATTTTGTAAATAAATACACGAATAATGTCGTTCTGTTGCAGAAATAATAATAAATTGAAAATCTAACATATAAGAAACTCTCAACCGAAATGGATATCCGTCGAAGTATTTCTCACTACGAAGAGAAGATCATGAAGAAGGATGGAGAATGACCTCTCATATGTTAATCTGCTCCTCATCTAAGTGGGCAAATGCGTCTCATTTTCATGTCACAGGACTATCAACAGTCTATGGTGTGATCCATTTGAATTATGTTTAATGAGGGCAAGGCATACTTTGGCACCTTGCGCGCAGATCAGATAGGTGGCGAAGCGAGTGATCCTCCTGTTTATTTCTCTACTACGATCCAAAGCTGCAGAGTATAAGCAAGCAATGTTTGGCTTTACAACACATTGAAATGAAAATGAACTCTAATGATGTAGAACTAATTCCATTAGGATTTACTTGTGTAAATAACACTATATGTATATATATATATATATATATATATATATATATATATATATATATATATATATATATATATATATAATGATGTGTCAATGTGGAGCTAAATATTGATTATCCGCCTAACCATAAAAGTCATAATGTCATATCTGAAGATGCTTGTCGTTTGAATGGAACCAAAAAACATGCTTTATAACTGTATATACTTGATTCATCATAATTTGATTCCTTGATGTGGCGTGGAGAGCAAAGTCACAGACGTAATTTTTTAACCTTCGTCTAATTCACTGCTTTAGAATAGAATATAGCAACAGGAACGAGCCGGTTGGTCCCTTATTGGGCTGCTACTCAAGTATCATGTCACTTAGTGTAAAGGGATCAATCACGCACATGCACATAAATTATTCATAAATATTTCAATCCCGTGCATACACCTACAAAAATCAATTACAAGTATTTGAGGCATGCAAACATCCTGCAAACGTACTTACACAGGCCCAGAGTTAGAAATAACGTAGAATTAGTACTTTAAAGAATTGGGGGTTCTTTTCCCATAATTTATGGAAATTATTTTTGATCGTGTCCATAGAGTCAGCACAAACGGTATTTTCGGATAGCTGATTCTAGGTTCTAGTAATTTTCACTGGATTGAAGTTTAGAGCTGGGATGTCGTGTAGGGTCTTTTTATTAGTTGATGGCCGTTATTTCTGGTTCACACGTTATCGTCTCCGTCAAAAACCCTTTCTATAGCAACATCGTTGATGCCATTGGAATATTCATAGGTCTCGATGAGTTGTCCTCTCAGTCTTCTTTGTTCTAAAGAGATGTGCCCGAACTACTGGAGACGCCTTTTGTAGCTGAGGTTACGGAGTTCAGGAATTCTCTTCGTTGCTTTATGCTGGATTTTTCTCATTTTCTTAATGTCTCTTCGGATGATAGAAGACCACAGTTGCACTGCATATTCTAGCTGTGCTCGCATGATACGCTCATAGAGAGGTAAGATTATACATTTTGACTTGTATTCAAAATGTCTTGCAATAAAACTGAGAATCCTACTCACATTTCTGACGATTTTTTTCACTTGTTTCTCATGCTTGAGATTTTCAGTGATAATGATATCAAGATCATTTTGTTGCTGTACTGATTCAACATGTGATTCGTTCATCGTATGTTAAAAAAACGATTATTAGCGCCAAAGTGGATGACTGAACATTTATCAATGTTGAAGTTCATTTACCAAGTTTCAGTCCATTGAACTAGACGATTGATGTCTGATTGTATAGTCATTCGGTCTCTTTCGGTGAACGCTCTATGAAAAACGTATGAAACGTCAAAATGATGAGATAATGAAGAGAAATGGGCTTGATCTTGAATAATCATTCATTGGCCTCGTATTCCATGTCACCACTTTGGCTATTAGTCTTTTATGAGGAACTTTATCGAAGGCATTCTGAAAGTTGTAGTATACAAGGTCTACGGCTTTTCTAAGTCGTATGTTATGCGGTTGACTTCTCCAAAAAAATTGGGGAGGATTGTTAGGCAACTCCTTTTTCCCCTGAATTCATGCTTGGTCTTAGTAATCTGGTTTTGGGCTTTGAGATGTTTTGTTATTCGGACTTTGAGTAATCTCTCTATTGTTTTACTGATGACAGATGTAAAACTGATTGGGAGACAGTTACTGCGTGCTTGTTTGTTCGTCTTTTTGAATACAGAGTGACTTCCGCCGAAACGATCTCAGTTTCGAGCGATCGATTGAGGATGTATCGCTAATAGTTCGCTAATTATTCGGTTGTTTCTTGGAGTATTTGGGGAGCAAGGCCGTTGGGTATGGTTGATTTATGTGTGTTCAGAAGAATGAGTTGTTTTTCTACTTCTTCTGTAGTGAATATGAAGTTCGTCAGGATTTCTTCCGGGGTTAAGGCGTAAGGTTAAGGGATTTTAGTTAAGTCTTCACGATTGAATACAGAAGAAAAGTATGTATTTAGAATTCGTGCTTTGTTTGTGTTTTCTCTCCGAGCCCAGCCATCAAAGTCAATTATTTGCCCAATGGTATTTCTTTTAAGTCGTCTGTTATTTACGCATGCACACAAGCGTTTAGGTTCGTTTTTGCTTGTGCTGTCACTGCTATCTCCTTATTTCGCTTTGCACGTCTTATCTTTTGTGAAACGACTTTACAGCTGTGGATGGTGTGGATATGTTCTTGACAATCGATTTTTGTTTAGTGTGTTTTGAGCGTTTTGTATGATTGTTGCCTGGCATTTATAAAGCACTTAATTTCTTGCGAAACTAAGGAGGTTTAACCCATTCCCTCCTAGCGGTACCATATGGTACCAACTTATATCTCACTGAATAAAAGGAAACAAAATTTTTTTCGGACCTTCAGTAGTTAGCGGGGCAACTACTCCAGATCCTTTTTTTTCTCGATAAAAACTACAAATACATACTAATGACTATGTAATTTCAATTTCCCAAAAATCCCGAAACTTTTTTTCTCGGAGGGAATGGGTCATAATGGTTGGTCATACTCGCTTTGTTGGGATACGATGCTCTGAAGTGGTTGTAATTTTTTCTTTAAGCATCATGTAGCATTCCTCAGGATTTTTTCTCATTAGTACTTCGTAGTCAAAACTATTGAGCTCCTCTTTCATTAGTTCGATGTTTGCTCGTTTGTAGTTTAGGGAAGTTTTGAGTTGGGTGCTATTGTTAGGGTCATGGACTATTAGTGTAAAGTGTATCATAAGGTGATCACCGATCTCGCCCGTCACTTATAATTAAATTATTTTAAGGTCAGGGGTTGTCATGACGGAGCTTACGATATAATTTCGTCTAGTCGGTTCGTTGACATGCTGCTGTAGGGAATTTGTATCATATTTATCAGATCGTTAAGCTTAGATTCAGGTGCTCGAATTTGACGAGTAGTCCATTTCATGTAAGGCAGATTGAAGTTACACATGATTAGTACTTCATAAGGAGTACTGAGAATTCATCATTATTAGTTGCTGTAAGGTTTAGTTTCCATATACATGTACAATTTCGATTTTTTTTGCTGCAGGTGGAGATGTAGGACTGATTTTTTCTATTACTAGCTTGATTTTGAATTGTGGTTACAGTTTTTCTTTTGTATAGATAACTAGCTAGTTCCGGTGGAAATTCCACGATTTAGATTTGACTAATTACTAATTATAATAGAGGTAAATGCATTAAAGATTTACGGTGAATTATTGTATTTTAAATGAATACTATTTAATAATACATATATACAGGACTTCCATTTTGTATCTTATCTACTGATAACATGACCCCGATAGTACCCGTAAAAATTCATTGATTTAAAAGTGAGAAAAATGATGATGTATGAAATAAATACATTTTTCAGTTTTACCAGTGGTACTATCAGAATGTGAATACTTTTCATGATTATATATATATAGAACTTCCATTCTGTATCTTATTTACCAATAACATTGCCGTGTAAGAGAAAAATCTAATAACGGAAAAAAATGAGTATTTTATAGTGATCGGAGGCCTTTGGTATCCACAATACAATGCTTATATCATACTGCATGCATAACCGTTTTCTTTTCAGTTCATTAATTTTTACTCAGTACAGGACAGTAAAATACTGAGTAATTTTTACTCAGTATTTTACTTAATGGGACGGATACACACAGATACAGAGAGAGAGAATGAGAGAGAGAGAGAGAGAGGGAGATACATTGTTTATTATATATGTAGATAGGGTCACTACCTCTGTTACTGAGCGAGGGTTTGTCAACATTGGGTAGACGAAACCTTTTAATGAAACTTCCTCGGGGAAATACATATCTTCCATTTACATCTGATCATGTTCCAGTAACGGCTTTGATATGGTGTGATAAGGTTGGCGCAAGGGCTTGTATTTCGTGTATTTTCGGCAGGATACTTTGTACGTTGCCAACGAGTATAATCAGGTGTCCAATATTTTGCTTAGCATTTTTGTGTTCAGCTCGTTAGCATGAACTGGATTCATCGCCATTTTCATTGCCCGCCTTCAATGGCTGATTTTCGTTATTTACTAATATACGGATTTTCACTGAAGTCTTTGCTCCGTCCATATATGGATTCACTCCTGTTGTATTCACTTCATTGTTGTGTTGGTGGTGTGGTGGTCCGTTTTTGTTATAGTTCTCTCCAACATTGCCTCCAAGCTGTACAGAGTTTTGTGGCTTTGCAAGTGTTTCTTGCAGAGCTAGAGGCGCGTGTTGTACAATTGAGTCTAAGTATTGTTGTTGTGTCTGGAGAGTTGCTCGTTTTTCTGGATGCATGTTAAGCTGGAAGCGCTGTGTGATCGCAGGGTGTATGCACAAGAATAAGTTTTTATTGACCTTGGAGTTTTCTTGCGTTTTTGAGGAACATTTAATTCCGGATTAGGGGGAATACAAATGTCCGTATTTTTCGATGAATTTTTTACTTGCTACTCTGAAATTTAGTTCTGCTCTGCATTTACCTTCAATTGATTTCGGTCAAATTTCGTTTAGTGGTATTTTAATCGATTTTGGCAGTTGGGCTTAACTGGTTTATAGTTATGAGGTCGTACTCATTTGAAGTGGGAGCTATTTTATCTGAATACTCCAAGCTACTAAATTTTGGTGACAGTGCTGTGCTTGAGGTTCTTGTTGTTTTAGGTTCATCTCTTTGTATTGTTGAAGTATTCTCGCAAATAGTAGTAGCACTTTGCCCAAGCGTGGTGATGTTTAGTAAACACCCCAGCCTAGCTTACTCAACTTCATTAAGATGGATGCCATCTTTCACCTAGAAATCATGGAGCTCAATGTAATGGGAAATCAGGTCTAGGTACATGACGCCTTTTCCTACACACATTTTTTGCTTTTTATTGATTAGTCGAACCTGAAAATTTAGATCCGTGTCCTTTATTCGCGGAAGAATGCTTGTTACGATAGCCTTCGTGGACTTATGTTATACCTAATGGATTAACGTTGCAAATTGCAAGAGGAGTTCATCTTTGGGGCTCATTTTTTATTTCACGTGTTTCACTAAGGACTATAAGTACGTCCTCTTTTGTGCCTCGTAGATCTTCTAGTAAATGGACTACCTCAGTAACTCGTATTTTAGGGCAGCAGAGTATTTTACGCTCAGCTAATCCCTGCTTGAACTCTGTTTTCCGTCCTTGGATTGTGCTGTTTCCAATGAGAAATGCATTAGCTTTCTCATTGATCTTTGTTTTTTTATTCGTAGTACGAGTAGTTCCGTTTAAATTTAACATTTTTTTGTTAATACATTAGTCAAAGTTTCGAAAACGTGCAAGGATTCCAGGAGGCTGGCGATGAGATTGAGTTCGATGTGGATTATGTTCGTTTGATGTTTGTAATGTTTTTTCCTGTATGGTTTATTGTTTTCCAACTTGTGTTTCATTGCGCTAAAATGGTCATAGGAGTCTAGATGAAAGTTGGGCAGAGTACGCAAAGGTGTTCTTGAGTTTGCACTACATCAGTAATTTTTGCTTCTTGTTTTCCGTGGAGTTTTTTGTCCTTCTGATGAAGACTCTATAATCATATTAGCTAGGGAACCAGTTGTAGATGGTGTTCCGATTTTGTCTGCCTTGCATGGATCCTTCGTAGAATTTCTTTCTGTGCAGTGGTGTCCTAATTTGCTCCCACGCGTCACGTCGCTGCTTTGGATTTTTCTTTCGTGTGTTCTGACTCTTTCTTTAGGTCAGTTGACTTCCAGTTGCTGTTGCAGTTGTGGTTGGCCAAATCCTGATGTTTCAGTAGGCTGGGTTTTGTGTCACAGCCAATTATTTTCACCAGAAGAAATTGCATAAGGATCGTAAGACTACCGAACGTAAGAGTCTAATTTACATGTGTTCATGGAATGAACAAATTACATAATCAATAAAGTCTACGTTAAATGGTGCTGATATTTGATTTCCTTATGTGGCAGTTGATTGTGTTATTAAATGAAATAAAATACTGGTGAAGTTTATGATGAATATTCATGATATTTAGTTACTGTCATTGATAGCAATCTCATGACCTTCAGTTTTTCATCGACAACAAAAATTGAACATAGGAAAATTATCAAGGCAATTAGATGCGTTCATTTTACTTTAAAATTCTGAATAAAAATGTTTATTTGGACTTGACAGGAACATATGAATATAAATCTCCCTAATTGTTAGGTAGTTAAATAATAATTATTCAAAGCGTTTGTCGATTAGTAGGTAGAGGCAGTCAAACGTAAGTTTATGGGCAGAAACCATGGAATAGAAATGCCGTGGTTGTAGACAGTACATAGCTTGTTAGTCAAGCTGCAAACAAGCCTTCTTAATAAGGAAACAGTACTTTCAATGAACTCTACCTAATAAACTTGTTTACCATTTAGAGAAATTATTGCTTAAATGATACATTGATCGTTTCACGATCATGTAAGTGCAGATGAGAGGTTTCTTCCCGTTCATGCGTAGTTAGCCTGAGTGTGTAGGCCTTCAGTTACACGGTTCAAGTTCTTGTCAGGTTAGCCTGGGTGTGTAGGCCTTCAGTTACACGGTTCAAGTTCTTGTCAGGTTAGCCTGAGTGTGTAGGCCTTCAGTTACACGGTTCAAGTTCTTGTCTGGTTAGCC
>VCRD01000158.1:405761-448103 GCA_006783055.1 Trinorchestia longiramus
TCAGGTTAGCCTGAGTGTGTAGGCCTTCAGTTACACGGTTCAAGTTCTTGTTAGGTTAGCCTGGGTGTGTAGGCCTTCAGTTACACGGTTCAAGTTCTTGTCAGGTTAGCCTGGGTGTGTAGGGCTTCGGTTACACGGTTCAAGTTCTTGTCTCGTTAGCCTGAGTGTGTAGGCCTTCAGTTACACGGTTTAAGTTCGTATTATAATATTACATTAATTACTGCATGCTGTGTAAGATATCGCTTGAGTCTTGTTCTTCCAGAGTATTACTTATTTATTTGTAGGTTTGGGCCGAAAACTTATTAATTTCCACTATACATCATGAACAGTTCAAACTCAGGTACAACCAAAGCCTCGTCTGCAGTTTCCCAACTTACATGGTAACTAATTTAATTTAAAGGAAAAGTTCTTGGAATTTTACGAATAAATGTTTCTGCAACTTTCAACTCTGTTTTCCTGTTTGAGGAAGACTTTTCATCCTTGAGGCCTGTTATGTGTGGATGATCGCTTTCTGTTCTGAATTTATAACTTTTCTTACGTCAAAATATTTCTCAACTCGTTTGTTGTCGTACTTTGACTTTAGCCTAGAAATATCAATAAATTAGTTGAAATCTTGGTTGAGAGTATCAATACAATAATTTGTCTATTTTCAATTTACATCAAATAATCTCGGACGTTCTGCGTCAATGTAGCTTTCAGGAACACGACGCAATGCCATAAGACGGGCGTCTTGAGGGCTACGTAGTATTTCGGGATTAGGGTCATAAATCTGAGATTATTTGTGTCGTACTCAGGCTCTTTAATCTTTATAGAGGCTTACGCTGAAGATGAAACGTACTGCAGCACAGGTGTCCAGTCCTTCTTGATTTATGTCTCATTCCCACTGCAAGATGTAAATATCATTTTTTTCTTCAAGAACGATATTCTCCTCCTAAATTTTCAAATAATACTGACTCATTTATGAATTCAATGTAATCCAATTTTACAATGTTGTCATTCTAAGCTCTATAAACATATTCAATTGCATGAATGAATCTTTCATTTTTGTATTAATTGAGAAGAAGTAAGTTGTTCTGATCTGGAGGCATTGTGGCAAACAACATGAAACTGAATGATTACATAATAGACTGAGTTTTCAAAAATTATGCTAGCTAGCAGAGTGATATGCCAAATGTTCTTTTCTCCTCAGCTGGTGTTGGTTTTGGCAGGTATGACATTGAATGTTACAGACTGTAAGACAAGCTCCTGCATCTGGTACACTATCCAGCTTATCTTCTAGTAGGATGACGCCTCATGTCACACCGAGATCAGAAAGAAAAAATAAACCTTTTAATTTGATAACAAACATTACACACTGTATCACATGGTTTGTTCATTCGTGTTTTTTTAAAGTTCATGTATGGATTTTGACCACTAAATAATAAAATAACATGCGTATTGATATCACATAGATAGTTATTTAATGAGTCTTAATATCACATTTTTTGTTACATATGTAACTTCTCTCTACTGAAGTTTGTTGGTTTAATTTATAATGGTATTGTTTGGTTAATTGCACAACACAAGTAGGTAGTCCGTATTCAGGTAATGGAGAAGTATATTAGAACCAAAACAAACAATAAAAGTCTGCAGCGTAAATACTTTGATAATTCTTTTTTTAAGATTCGAAGGGCTTAGATGATCATGATTTCCAAGAGTGTATACCTTCGTATCTCCTGACTAAAAACCATACATAAACTCCCATCATTTAATTATATCATCGTCCTTTATATCTTCTTTCCATTCTTACGATGCCCTGATGAAATTTCTCACCACGCACCTCACAGACGTTGCCCAATTTTTCAAGAAATGAATCGAAGTGAGAGTACAAAATGAGCCTTTAAGAATATACGACAACCCATTTTCTTAAAGTTTTCAATAAGCTTGGCTACCAGTTGTTTCTAATTAGGATCCTTGTGGTTTCCTAGGAATCCATGAACTACATCACAAAAGGTACACCAAGCTTTTTTTTCATCACTCTTTCCAGTTTCTTCCACTTTGACATTGCTTTTACTTGAGACCCAATAAATTTGCCACCCTTGTAAACCCTTGAGCCCCAAATAACTTTGGAAACATAAGACAAATTTCTTACAAAGCTTCTCCTCCAAAATCTGATGCTCTCGCATACTGTTTTACACGTCTGAGTTTGATATGAAGTGGAGGTAATAAGACTTTGTTAGAATCTACTAGAGGCTGTTTGTGAACATTTAACATCTCTGGCTGCAGTTTCACTCGTAGGGCTAACATGCTCTCTTGTAATAATCAGCAGCTCTACTGTCCCATATGCAAAGGAAGTATGAATACTTTGTGTATCTTCCTAGCAAACCAGTAAGAAGCCAAGCATCTGGAAATTACCACAAACATCCAGCTTGAATTCTGCGTAATTTATTGCGTAAGAGTTTGCATGACCAACATTAGAAAAGCTGGGAAATGAAAAAGTGTCATTCGAAATGAATGTCTCTCGAAGTATTTTATAACTGACATTAGAGACCAGCAATAGAGATGGAACCCCTCACCCACTCATCTCCTAATCTACTTTCCGCCTAAGTGGTCAAACGTAGTTCATATTCACATCGCCAGATGAATAGATATGTGATGATATATCTATTATGAATAGATCAATGTTAATACTTTCTGACTTCTCTATGTACATATAATAGGCAAGAAATATATTTTGGTATATTGGCTCGGTGATCAAATAGGTAGCAAGGCATAAGAAACATTTGTATGCATGTCAGTCAACGATCGTAACATCTAAGTTGGTCTTTGGAAGATGTTTTCTATGTAACGCACAGTGTCATGCAAAAGTACTGAAGACATTAGGTTTATTTGTATCCCGTTCACAATGCTGGCTGTTTTATATGAAAATTGACTAGCACGATCCATAATTACTAGACTAAACATTTGTTATAGGAAAATTCAAAACACATATTAAAAAATTTATCTCAGATACACAAATATCATACAAACAATGGTACTGAAAACATTCATTTAATATCATGTTAAGGGTCTTTATTTTTTTACCAGCTCTTAATTGTTTTCCGCAGTTTACCCTTTTACAAAGTTTAATAGGAACTTTAATCCATTCTTTTTTGCAAAATTTGGCCAGCTGCTTGATATTATGTAGATTCCTTTTAAGAACCTATATCTTCAATGTTTTCCACCAATTTTCCCGAGGTCACGTGATTTTACGATGTAAATTTCAATATCCTCGAACTATTTATGAGTTGCCTTTGCGGTGTGTTTTGGATCGTTATCCTGTTGAAGCAGAAAAAGCCGTTGAATCTCTAATGAAGTTATAAATTTTTGCAGATTTCGTTGAATAGTATCACGATACATCCCACCATTCATTCTCCATTTGATTATTTTCAACTCTCCTGTTGAAAAACATCCCCATGCTATAATATTTCCTTCTTCGAACCGTATAGTGGGTTTGACATTTGAGGGTTGTAAGTTGCTCCTTTATTCCTCGAAATCTGCTTTGCCATATTCTTCCCAAAACGCTTAGGTTTTGTTCCATTTAAACAGACAAGTTTGTTCCAAGTCCTTTAGGCTTGTTTTTGTAACCTTCGATGTATCTCAAGCGAGCTTGGAAATGTTTGGGCTTCAGTAGAGGAATTTTCTTTGGTGATCTGGAGTACACGCCAGCTCAATTTCATACTTGCTAATTTGGTTCTTGCTCACTTTGTTCCTGGCATCTCTAAGATCATTTTGAGTTTCCATACGGGTTATGAAAACTGTTTGTCTCCTTTCGAGGAATTCCCGTTGAAGTCTTTTCTTTCTTTGGCTTGCCATTGCTTTGCTTATTTACAACTGAACTTAATTTTGTCCTATTTCTTATCAGGTTTCCTATTGTATTTCATTGCAGATTGAGATTTTGGGATATTGTACGATTGTCTTCTCTTTTTTATGACGATCAACTATCTTATCACGCATGTCGTCTGATAACTCATTAGTTATACTCTTCTTGCTGAATAGCTACTGCTGAATGACAATGATGAGGGCATCAGACGAAGTCATCGCTTCACAAAGTTCTCAGATCTCTTTGTTCTATTCTCTTCAGTTAGTTTTTAACCAATGGTTTTGTTAGTAATAATGAACTGTACTACCAATTTTCATCTCATAATAAAAAGTTCTATAATCGGTATACAAACGAGTGCAATTTATCCCATACTTTTGCGAGGCATTGTACGTATCTTTCTCTGTTTTTATTTTAGTCACATTTCAAGTTTGACTAATTTTATATCTCAGCTCTACATATGCAATCTATACATACATTGCGAATCTTTTATCTGTAAAATATATTCCCTTATGACTTTCCATTTATCTCAATACCACTTGTTACTGTAAGCTTGAATGTCCATCGAGATATCATCTTGAGTGAAGCCCAAGGTGAAACGCTTCGTGGTTGCATTACACAGCCTTGCTTCGTGCAGCAATCGACACTGATGACACTGCTCCGGAAGCTGCCTAATGAAATGGTAAACACATGAAGGGCGCTCAATTGCAACGTACAAGAGCAGCGTCAGCTCTCAGTCAAGGCATTTGTCAAGCCTATTCAAGATTAAGGAGAAATAGACATCGTCGTTTCGGGTTGTGAGAACTCTGTTGACCTAATTTGAGGAATGGAATGTTCGTGATACTCCTCATATGTTACATGGCTATAACACTTTGAAGGTAAGTGGTTTAGGACTGGAGTCACTGCTTATATATTATGATACATCAAAATGTATTATAATATTTACACAAGCTTGAATTGTATTTTCCAAAGATGTATGTTAAATTTAAGCATACAATTACTTTATACTGTTGATAATTTCAATCAAACTGGTATGAATAACGATTTAATAAATACTAATTATTTTATCAGTTGTATAGTCGTTATTATCGCCAATTTTTCACGTCACTGACATTTGAAAATCATTTAGTCGTGGTAAGCCATTTTCATTAAAATCGAAAGGTCAAACTATTCATTCTATCAAACTATACTATGAACAGGAACTCCTAAACAAGGTTCAATGCGTTTGTCGAAAATACAATGCTTCGATCACGCGTTGACTCTTCATTGGCAGGACTCTCTAGCAAATTTAGGAAACATCATCACCAGCTACGCCTTTGTTGGTAGTTGTTTTAGAAATGAAACTGCGAATGCAGGTACATTTAAGTAAATTTCTATAATAGTGAAGACCCCATCATACTATGCAGATAATTTAATACAATCAGCTTTTCTCAATCAACAATTTTGCATGCCCGCACCGATGAGATACTTCGATGTATTTTCATCAACACACCAATATAATGTACAATCAACATTTAAGGTCAGTTCTGTGTCTGAATTCACCAAAAAAAGGAAAATAGTCTCAACGTATAAAGTGGTCACTTCTTCGATGAAATATCATGGTTTCTGTGTAACTAACATGTATCGTAAGTTCATGGTTAGTGTACGAAAGGTTCGTTGTACTTTTGGAATAAAATTTAATGAAATGAGAATAATTTGAGCAAATTAATATGATCCCACAGAAGCACTGCAGTGAGAATCAAAATACTCAAGCTTCAGTTTTTGTTGATGCTTGTACGTCCTTTAACCAGGAATGTATGTACAACGTTTCTTCTTATCACCATTCAAAATAGAAAGCATTGCGTACGAGTTTCTAAAAAAACAGAATTAAAATTGGATTTATGTATTTTTCGACAGTGTCATTATTTTTGTGAAATTTTGATGACGTTTATCGTAATTCGGTTTTGATGTAATGTGAACTTTATTTAAGTAGTCAGTGAGAGAGTTCTTCAGTGTTCTCAGAAGTAATTTCTTCTCGTAAAATACATTGCAACTCTTGGATGCCGGGCGGATTTGTGCGATGGCAGTGGAAATATGATTAGCGTTACTTAAAAGAACAGAGTCTGCACAATGCTCCGCATGAGAAGCATCTTCAGGAAGCCGTGACTATTTTCAAACGAAGTTAGAAGCTTTCTTTCTGAGTGTGGGGAAATTCTTGAAGAAGTAAAACATATTTAAAATGATGTATTTGTTATGAACAACCTTGGTATTTTTCCAAGAATATCGTGCATGGAAAATGCAATAATTGGACAACAAAGGCTGAACAGTGAACCCATTCATTAGCAATTAATCTATGTAACATATTTTAGGATTTCATAACGTAATCGCTAGATAAGAAACTGAATGCTGTGAAAGAAATTCAATTATGATTTACTCTGTGCATAATTATCAATTTACACTGAAAAAAAGTAATTTAAATTACAATTTCAGTACAAAACAAATTTAAGTTTCATTATATACAATCCAATAAAAATTTCAGGTAAGTTATCTAAAGATGAATGGTAGAGCATAGGTAGGACTATCATGTTTGAGAGTCCAGAATAAAATGGGGAGTGGAAGTGGGCACTCCGATGTAATAAAATGCAAATGACTGTGGAATATAAATGGTTTTGTAGCTTTAAACTGACTGGGAAAAAGAGAGGAAACATTTTCGAAACGATTTAAGGAATTGCAATGACAATATGGAGGTTCAGAATGAACATGCAAATGTGTTAGATGACGTGAATGTAAGAAGGTTAGATGAAGAGGTCTTACAGAGAGTCATTGTAAGCTAAGTCGGTTATAAATTCTAGTGATGTTATTACTTGCACTCGCGCGATGCAAGAAAAAAACAAATTACAAAACATAGTCACTGTATTTTGAAGCTTTGGCAAAATGATAAACAAGGTGTAAGCTGAGCAAGTAAGCTATGATTTAGAGATTCTTGATGCAGTTTTCTAGCGATGGAAATGTCAGAAAGTTAGGTGTGATTAAATAACAGAAAGGCAGAATGGTATTAATATTTTGAACAGTTGATCAATGAAAGTAAAAGGATGTTGCTGGAACTGAAGAGTAAAAATTTGCAAAAAGTACCATGTGTTGAAGGAAAGTTAGAAAATAATCTGTGAAGGACACATAAAGTTTATAGCTGAATTTTGGTTTCAAACTTCGTGTATGACGCTAAGCCTTAATAATTTAAATATACACAAAGAGAATGAAGTAAATGCATTTAGATAATGAATTTGAAATTAACTGAGAGCATGTTGCCCTTGGTATCAGTGAGGAATATGAGGTGGCAAAAGACGATAGGTATGACAAGAGGGTAATAGCATGGAGTACGTCATAAAAATATGTATTTTTTGCACACATAAGGGGAGCAAGTGATAATTCCCTAATAAATAAATTAACAAGGTACAACGTTAGCAGCTAAAAGAATTTGCATCAGAGACAGAGCAAAGTTCGGATACATAAATTGAATGAACAATATGACTGATGTAGACAGAAATATGTCTGCAGATGTAAGTAAAAGATGCCATGAAATCTAGTGAGTGGAGAATGAGTGTGAATGTCTATCTCTCCCTACCGTAATTTACTTCGTAGCATTAACTTTTTTCTCTAAAATCTGAGTGCTGGAGATGAGATTGCGGCAGTGATAAGTCAGCCAGAGTTACCTGCAGCATCAAGTCGTTCTCGTGTTTATCATTAGTAATATTGGTAATATAGTTAAACTTGATTATTTCTATAGGGGAAATTAAAGTTTTGCGTTCAAAGTTAAATTTAAAATTAAATATGAGTTACATATAATTTTTTTACGTATGCTTATAGTTCTTCTTTCAGTAGTTAATCATAACGTGCTGCCACGAGTCCTTTACCTCATGTTGACATTTGGTGTATATGTAAAAGTGTATTTTTAAATTCTATTGTCTGGTGTCATAATATGGAATAAAAATGAAATTTATTGAAAGACAATTTTGTAAGTTTTGGCTTGCATTATCCTAAGAATATTTACTGCAACTGTGAGTTGATGATACTGATATGATGATGAAGCAAGATGAGATGTGAAATGATAAGTAAATAGTAAAAGAAAGACGATAAATTTTTGACATTTTTGTTCAGCGTGACTTAATGTTTATCAGCGCCATCAAATAAAATATTTTGTATTACGTGAGAAATTCTACACGAGCTTCATTGAATAACTTTGAAAGCATATAGTTTACATTACATATTTTAATATAATACAGAAAGCTCTAGAACGTTCAAAAATATCTCATGATTTTACGAAGTTAATAACTGCATTCGATACCTATAAATTATGATGATTGCCTAAAAGTTATGATGTATTCCGTAAAATCTAAAGTATTTATTCTACTTACTGTCATTCATATTTTGTGCTCCCTTATCAGCAACTAGTAAACATAAGAAATAATGCACTTGTCTTTTAGCCGTTAGTAACAGCGAACTTGTTATTTTAAGAATAATTTTGCAAGGCATTTACACTGCTAGCACATAAAACCATACAGAAAAGCTAATCAAAAAGAGAAAATAAATAAAAATTACCTTGAAGAGTTATTTTAAAGCAAATTAGGAACGTCAAAAAGGTCATTGAAATTTATTTCTTAAGTCTGCGAAGTAGAAAATAAAGTATATTTGCTGGATAGAATCACTATCGTTTATGCACAATGTGTTCTCATATGTGTATTCAAGTGTTGTTGTAGAGAAAATCCAACTTTCTATAAATCAGTACATGAATAAGAACATTTCTTGCCACGTAAATAACAAAAACAATTCTGGAAATCCGTTAATTATTTCTGTCTCTGTAGAATTTGGAATTAAGACAAGAATATATATATATATATATATATATATATATATATATATATATATATATATATATATATTCAGCATTAATAAGGAATGTTATTTGAATGCGTTCATTTCTATTTCAGTTCCAGAGAATTCGGCCAAATTGCGTCCAGCTGGAGTTGTAATCTAATTATCACAGCTTAGCAACTCGCTATTGTCGAGCGGTCGTTGCTCCAGGTTGCTTGTGATTGCTTTCCACCCAATAACTGCATCAAAAATTAATAGGCCGGGAGTACAAACGTCACTGTGACTGGATTAACTCCTATTTTTCGAGAATTATCTTTTTTGCATAGATTTATTATGCACAGTACTCTTGTAGTGATCTCTCTTGTATGACTCTTCAGTCCTAACCCTCAGACATCTCTTATATTCGAGCAAACATTGAATATCTTTATCTTACTCGGAGTGAGCGCCTGAAGGAGTAAGGGACCGTCGAGGAAACCAATAGAATAGAATAGAATAGAATAGAATGAGGCTATAGGATAAGGCCCATTCTTGGGTCGGATAATTACTTCGATAATTATTCGGTGGTTTTACCCATATTCTAGCCGCGTCAACGATGTTGGCCCGGGTCTTTCCGCTCGCAAGCAGATTCGCTCACCAGTCGACCAAGCTGTGATGAAATTAAATTAAAGGCAGGATGAGTTTAACAGTTTGTATTTCGATATTTGAATATGTTGTTAGTTCTTGGTTTTCCGTTCTTTGCCGCGTACGTCTTGACGTCAAATACTGTCGTACTAAAATTTTCTCGGCAGAGCGCCGGGACGTATATGTAGAATGGGAGTGCGTGGCGAGTAGAAGCACGTGCACTTCTTGCTAGTGCGTGGGTTGTTTGAGCCCATCCTGTCCGCAGACAGGATGGCTGGTATCTGCTTCCTTCGCTCAGCTGTTGGCTGTAAGTTGATTGCTTCAGGTGATGAGAGTTCCTGGTGGAGATGTTGACTTTAGAAGCGCTTGGTAGAGAGTGACACAGAGAGTTGCAGCCTCGTTATATAGGGTTTTTAACTGCACTCTGCTGCTTGAGCGTGACCCCTCATTGGTTAATGTCGTGCTTCTGGTCGTAGCCTCGTCACTGGATTCACTTCTTCTGTCCTGTTTGTTCATTGGCCGATGAAAGTTAGCCTCGTCGCGGTACTCGTTTGTAGTGATTCACTACACTCTATTGATTCAGTTTTCATATGTAGAATACACGCCCCAAATACCTGGTAAATACTTATTATATCCTAAGTAAATACAGTAAAACCTCAGAAGTCGAACACAATCTGTTCCAGAAAAGTGGTCGACTTCCGAACGAATTTGCCCCATAAGAAAAAATGGAAACGCAATTAGTATGTTCGAAGCCCCCACTCGACAGGTACAGTACATATCTATATATATATATATATATATATATATATATATATATATATATATATATATATATATATATATATATATATATATAGACACCCACACATATATATATATAATGTGTAGTCGTTACACATAATGTATAGACAATAATGTGGAGCCATGTGATCCACTACAGTCTTCTGTTATCATAAGCGTAACGAATGCGTCGGAATCTTTTTCGTGCTCGTTGTACGTTATTGTTTCTGTTTGAAAATTAGGGATTTAAGACAGCGTCTCACGCAATCTACCGGTGTTAATTTTGTGCACGCGCTTTTCGATCGGTTATTGCTCGTTAAAATCTGTGCAGGCTGTTAGGATTCGGAGAATTGCAGACTCCAGTCTGTCTGAAGGAGGATATTGGACAAGAAAAAACGGTGCAGAACAAGAGAACTGCACAACAAGAACAAACAGTGCAGTTCTCACTGCGTAGTACTACGCCGAGCTCTTGCAATCATTTGTGACAGTTACATGCGAGTCGGAGTCCTCCTGAGTCCTGACATATGCCTGAAGCGTCACGTGCCGCATGGGCGAAGATGCCAAAAGCAAGTTTTGAGTAATCATCACACAAAATTTGCGTAACGAAAATTCCTAAAATATGATGAATTATGTGCGTATCAATGTGTTCTTCATCTCATTAGCTAACTTGGTTGAAAATCAACTTCGGTTGTGAGATTTCAGTACCACTGAAAATAGATTTTTTTCTGGTGGTGTCTTCGCCTTTGTGGTACAGAGCATCTCATATATCAGACTACCATCAAGAAGATTTCTGTTTACTATAAAACACCATTAGGTTAGAAGAGTTGATATATGCAGCAGTGTAGCATGGATTGACAGATTGCTAGAAAGAAAAAATTAAACAAAATTCTATCAAGTGATGGGATTTACACTCGCAACACTGTAGTGTAGGTTGAAAAAATGGATAGTGAATACAGCTTGTGAAAAAGTGGTCAACGGCTTTTATTTGTCTGCAGCATATACAGAGGTAGAACCAAAATATGGAAACACCTGAAAAAAATTTCCTTGCTTAATAGGATGTAGAAAAACCATTGACATTCAAAACAGCTTACAGTCTTCTCGGAATGGATAAATATATGTAGTTCCTGTATGCTTGCTATGGGAATCTTGTACCATTCTTGCAGCAAAACGGTGACAAGTTCAGATAACGATGATGGCTGTAGATAGTGACCACACACTTTGTGTGGTCGCTGTAGGCGACCACAAAGGTTCAATAACATTAAAGTTTGGTGACTGTGGTGACCAAGGGAGATGGGACAATTCCTGCTCATGCTCAGAAAACTATTCCTGGACGATGTGAGCTCTGTAGTCTTGGAAAATACCATCACCATTGGGGAACAAAGTTTGTTCCATGGGATAAATTGATTGGCTAAAATATTCACATAATTTTTGGCAGTATTGTGCTTCTGCATAGTTATCATGGGGCCCACAGAAAACCACGATGTGGCAGCACAAACAATCACAGGATCCCCGTCATGTTTCACGCTTTGCAACGAGCAGTCCATACAATGAATAAGCGTTTGTCTGACGTAAACTCGGCCATAAGTGGGAAACAGTATGAAAGAAGACTTACCAGATTAATCACTGCTTTCCATTGCTCTATAGTCCAGGCTTTATGACTTGAATATCACTTTCTCCTATTACAGACATTATCATCACAGATGACTGGTTCTCGAAGTGAAGCTCGGCCAGAAATATCCTGCTTATGGAGCTCGTTTCTTTTTTTTGATACTCACAGGGTTTGCGAGTACGACATTCATTTTAACATGAACTTTTGCTGTTGGTATCATCTTCTTTTTCTTCACAGTCTTCCTTGATGATTGTTTGTCATGGTCACTCAACAGTCACTTTTGTCCGCGCTGTGATTTAGCGGATGATGTTTTTCCGCATTTCAAATATGCGGAATAAATTGTTGATGCAGTACCTCTTGAAGCGCTAAACACCTCGGCTACCTTTCTTACGGGTCTATTCACAATATGCGCTCCAACAGTATGCCTACGTTCGAAGTCTATTAGATCTGATATGATGTAGTTACAACTTAACAAAACAGTGCCCCTACAACGACTGACCTGAGCTGCGTATTTATTGCGTTGTATGAGGGACGTCGGTTGGAGAGAACACCTGTACCACCTACACATTTCGCTAGAAAAAACATTTCTTTCCAAGCATGCATTTCACGACGTGTTTCCATATTTTTGTCCAACCCCTGTACTTACTCTCTCATCAGGCAGCGATGAAGGGGACATACGCTTCTCATCCATGCCCTACACGACAGCAATACTCTTTGCACTGTTTGGAACTGCAAGTAACTGATATTGTAGTATTAAGAAACTAAGAGGATATTCATGGTGCTACAAGGATTTCCATCATGTGAGCTTTTCGGAATACATTACCTTTGGCCTATTTTATGGTGTTTCGGTGGTGGAGATCAGGATTCGGTGTCCCAAACTGGCATACATTTTCTAGCTCACTCTACCATTTTTTCTTCCTTTTTAATTGTTCTTTAGTCCTCTTAATTGATTTAGTGTTACATTTTATTTTCACTAGGCTTCTAGCTTGAACAGATTGTGTGTCATAACCCATTAACTTACTTCCCTCAAAATTTCAGATAACTGTTTTGTCAATGAGTTCGGCTTTATAATATTCGTGGGCATTTTTGAGTTTTTATAAAAGGCTCGAAATGAGGCGCTTTTCCATTAAACGAGGTTATGATCTTTTCATAAGAAAACTATTATATTCCTGAATGACTTGATCATTAGTGAAAGAGGAATTTTTGAATGAGTTTCAGGTGGTGACACTTTCAACAAATTTGTCGTAGAAGAAAGTTGAAGATAATATATGAATAAAATTCATTCATATAAACAAATTTTCTCATGAGATAAATTTAAACCTCTCTGAACTGATAATATTCATATTATTTCGTAACTTCTTGAAATAAATAAAATATCACGAAAATAAATGTCAGGTCTCGTAAATGAAAATACCGCAGTTTTTTCACGAACCACGGAAGATGTAATATGGATATAACATTATTGACTTAATTTCAGCAAGGCAGAGACATAAGCTTGGATTTTTCTTTGAAAACAGTTTCTTGCAAGCAATGCAGCTACATTGGGAAAACAAAATAGATGTATACCCTCCTCTCTCTTTTTTTAGAAAAATTATTTTGTTCATTTTACTAAGCAAGGATTTAGTATGGGCATTTAGTAGCTATATTTTGTTGTAAGTTATAGTTAAGCTTTCCGTGTTACCTAGCATGACCAGATTTAATTATTATAAGTCCTAACATGTGATCTTATCGAGGGTAGAATACAATCAAATATACCAGCGTAGTGTGGGTATGTATGAGTAAACAAGCGCATTCACTGTGTTTGTATGCAGGTGTGTTAAAACTTCGAGGGTTACAACAGTCACTCCATGAATTACGTTTTTATCTACAACAGTTTTGGCGACAAAGTAAACACCTCATATGTGGTCAGGAAATAACTTTCGTATCAAGAGACGAAAGTTTCTAGGTTTTCTGTGGATGCTTTTATTGAGCACGCAAAAGATGGATAGATTTCATACATGATAATGAATTTTTTCGAAGGCATCAAAGCTTCGTGTTGGACTGGCAAAAATAAATTTAATACAAAACTAGAGCTCAGGGGAATAGATTCCTGCCCACAGTCTTCAAGCCTAAAAGTGTAGCGTTTTAAAATATGCATACTTTCCTCGCAATAAAAAATGGCAGTCCCTTTCATGACCGCATGCACGAAAACAAATATTTTTCTAAAGCGGCTGGAGTAATTTGGCTTCGAAACCAAAATTTCGGCAGTGAAATGCAAGTGTTGTTATTAGCACCCTAAAACCTCAGCATACAGTGTTAACACCTCTAACGTATATATTTCAATTTTGTCAGTTATCGCCATAAAATTATTTTAAGTGCAATTTTTACACACTGCTATAGTAAGTACAAACTGTTTTTGACGTTGTGTTTTAGATAGAAATAAAAATATATGCATTTAATACGATGATTAGTCTTAAATATTGAAAAAAGGTGAAAAAATCATACAAATAGTTCATACTCTCCAACGTTGCTAGGACATTCACCAGTTTACAGTTTATTTGCGGGGTAAGCGTTTAAATTAAGATAGGCAGTGTTGCAAAAGTGTCATTGAAGCCTCACATGGTTTCGCCGAATGCAAATTGGTGTCCAGAAGAACTGCTGCTGAGAGAGAACAGCAAATGGTCGACCGTTTTTGAAACAGAAGCTTCCTTCGTTTCCATGTCATTATCTGTGGGGAATGGCCTAGGCAAGTGGCGACGAGTAATTTCTGCGTTTGCATCAAGTTTAGCAATTTCAGTGTAAACATTTGCTCCTCATAAATGTTTACCGTCTGAATGAAAGAACTCCAAAGATTTGAAATGTTTTCATAGTCCGTGAAATTCTTGGTATATAGCGAGAAACTTAAGGATGTATCATATGGATGTATATACTTATTCGTTTTGAAACATTTTTTGTGCTTTGATTTTTTTTGCTGTCGTTGCCTCAGCTGCGACGTACAAATAGTGGGAAAATTATACTCCACATAAGAAACTCATTTTTACTCCTATACGAACACTTTTTGGATCCGATACCCATTTCAAAGAATTTTTCGTTTCAATAACTAGCTCAGTGAACCAATTCCTCTCAGTCTTTCCAGTTCTATAAATTCACGACCTTAAGCATACGAAACGTGTTTGGTTCCATCATCCCTCTCCTAACACTGTTCCTCCCTATGTCATCCACATTCCTAAAGCACCTCGGCCCTTAACGTTTAATAATTTTAGACTCTCAGTATATGTTTTCATTATGCTGTAAAATTCCGTGCTCACAGCACTGCTCCGAACGAACACTAAAAAAACAGATTTTCGACTGTTTCGAAGACCTACTCCGAAAAGAAAGATTAAGCTCTACTGCGATACCGTTCTGACACATTAAAGAACTGCGATGACATCACAATATCTTGCGTCAACCCTCTTTGCAATAGAAACTAATCATAAGCCCACGCTATTTTATTATATGATTATTTTCGCTACGTTTAGTTCATGTAAACTTTTTCATTGACCATCCCCTCAGAAGCTTCATCATACCATGTTTTAACTTTGTCGTTTCTGTTCTAAACAATCCTGAAAGCTAAGTTCGAATCATTTCTTTCTGTAAAAATATCTACATATATAAATGACTATGTATCTCCATCTCTCTCTCTCGCTCCCTCTCTCGGTATCTGTGTGTCTGTCTTATTACTTCCGTGCGACCTAAGGTGATGGCGCACAGGTGGGACACACCTGCCACCCGCATCACCTCCTACCCGCCACCACCCGCAGAACTGCCTTCTTGCACCCTGCGTACCGTGCGGGTATCTACATATATAATCGAATATGTATCTCCATCTTGCTGTATCTCTGTGTGTCCATCCCATTACTTCCTATCTATTACTGAAAAAAATTATTGAACTGATATCAGAACGGGTGTGCATGTATTACAAGCATTGTATTGCGGATACCAAAGGCACCGGATCACTATAAAACAAGCCATTTGTTCCGTTATTAACTTTCTTGTCTTACACGGCCATGTTATCGTTCTGTAAGATACAAAATGAAAGTTCTGTATACATTCAAGAAAAATATTTTGATTCATATGGTAGGTACCACGGATAAAACTGAAAAATGTATTTATTTCATAGATCCTCAATTTTCTTTCTTTTGAATCAAGAAATTTTAACTGGTACTATCTGGGCTACGTTATCGTTAGATAAGATGCACAATGGAAGTTCTGTATATAACAATAAAAGGTATTTATTTAAAACACAATAATTCGACGTAAATCTAAAATGCATTTATCTTTAAAATAATTTAAAATTAGGCAAATCTAAATCGTAAAATTTCCATGGTAACTGGCTAGTCATTCATATTCCTGAGTGAGCACAAAGTTCTAATTTATCTTTACAGTAATACAAACACAACCGTATTCTTTATTACAATTTTTCTCTCCGTATCATACTTGGCATGCCCGTTGAGGAGGACGTAAATGAGCTGAAGCTTTCTATACTAAAGCACATGCAAAGAAGAATAACAAGGTAATTTGAGCAGTTATACGAAACGGATAGATAAGGAGGTAACAGTTATAGTTGTTGATTGGTAGGGACAGGTGCCGGATTTGAAAATTGGTGCGATAACAGTTAAATAAGGAGGTGGCAGGAAAAATAAGATTAGAGAAGATATTTCAATATGAATAATTGTGCAGTAGAATGAAACCATCAGTAAAATTTGGGGTTAGTACGTTATTGACACGAGTGTTTCTGTTTAATGCTGGCTACATTACATTGTGTCATTTCATCGATGAAAAGTGTTAACAATGCCTTTGTATGTGTGGCGCTACACGCTCTCTCTACATGGTTACAGGATAAATACGTAATAATTACGAGCATCAATGGAATTCTTACAAAATGAATGTATCACATACACATTTTACGTTAATTGAATGCAATAAATTTTCATAACAAGAGAGAGAG
Source organism: Trinorchestia longiramus (assembly GCA_006783055.1). Classification (NCBI taxonomy): domain Eukaryota; kingdom Metazoa; phylum Arthropoda; class Malacostraca; order Amphipoda; family Talitridae; genus Trinorchestia; species Trinorchestia longiramus. The sequence continues at coordinate 422,424 of VCRD01000158.1, forward strand.
ACGTCGCAAATTGGAGGAATCCACACCCCTGATATGAACACTATACTATGCATTAATGAGGCCAACATAAGAAGAGTATAAACACAATTAATAAGCTTAAAATTTATTTGAAAAATACACGGAAAAACACATGAAAAACACGTAAATTTGTTATAATCCAGGTAGCCTTATTTCCTCAAATCGACCAATTCTGCTCACACTAATTATTTAAATCACACAATGACGAGTGGTTACGAAATTAAAACACTGTTCCATGTAACAACACATCCTAAGTACACGCGGACACGACAAAATTAACTGAAAGAGCACTCCAAATCTATCACTTCACCTCACTCTTAATTTTGACCAACGATATTCCTGATTTAATAATCACTGCAGTTCCATCAGCCAATTCATTAACAATATTATCATCATCGAGTATTCAGTTCGAAGAATTTCGATGCACGGACGCACACTACACAAAATTATCTACCTTTAGTGTTTAACACGTTTGTTGCGATGCAACCCACCGGTGGGTCACTTAGGTTAGGTTCTGTAATTTTTTCAGATCCTTCTAGTGACTATGCGTACAAAGTGAAGTTTTACATCAATCAGGCAATAGCAAAAAACGTGTTAATATACAGGACAAGCTGTTCAATATTGTTTATTCCCATTGGGTTTACCTGCAGTTTATTCCAGGCCATAAGGGCATCCCTGGTAATAAGGCTGCAGATGAGGCAGCAAAAAATTCCGTACCGCACTCTAACGCCGTTTTATGAAGAAATTAAGAACCTTACCAATACTGCATTCAAAACCAACTGGAAGACTGAGTGGTTGAGGAGTATTCAACTGACAGGGAAGGGACGTCATCGACTGAAAATTCGAGATAATACGGGGCAGTGGCCGTGGTCTGCACGCAAGACCCGCAACATTGAGACAGCACTTGCTCGTCTTCGTGTCGAGCACACGGGGCTCCGGTCACACTTCAATCGCTTCAGCATTGTGGAAGATCCCTATTGCTCTTGTGGTGCTGAAGAAAGTATCGACCATATTTTTTTCTCCTGCCTTTACTAAGATGCAGAACGTACCACCATGAAAAATTCCTTGACTCCACTAAATGTACTATTCTGCTTGAAGAATTTACTTGAAGGTAGCCTTTTTCTGGAACCAACTTAAAAGCAAATTGTTAAATAGTTGTTAACTATTTAACATCCATAAGGAAAATTAAAACCATCTGAAATTTCTTAAAAATTGCAACATTTCAGAAAAATGAACGCCATCTCCGAGTAGAACCAACCAGAAAAAACTCTCGTAACGTCTTTCAGCCTGGGTGCTGAACTTCAGAAAACAATAAAACATCCCTGAAGGCGTGGAGCTGCATGGACTTATCTCCGGAGCTCCAATAAAAGTGAAACAAAAAGAAGCTCATTGACCTCTATTCCTGGATTACCACAACACAAAAAGAATTGAATGCGTCGAGGAATACATTGCAATTGACTTTGAAAATTGATTTTTAACCTTTAAAACCTTTAGTACTGCTACCAATCGTCGTGTTCACAACAAGTAAAGTTAATTTGCAAGAAGTAAATACGAGAGTGCAAAGCTACTGTTAGTAAACGAAGGGTCAAACCGATGAATGCAAGGCAGCCATAACGGACCGTTCGTGTGGAGTAAAGGTTAGGTGGAAAAAATAAATTTCTTTTCCTGTGGTGCAGGCGCCAACAATAGGTCAACAGCGTCCTGTTCTAGGCATAAAATGTCATTGAACTGGTTGTATCTTATAGGAAGCCATAAGACGATGAGGTAATAGCTTTATCATATGCCCGAGTCAGTGAAAAAAACAATGTACACAGGTATTGCAAGAGTAGGTCTCAAACGTAAGCTGATATTCAAGCATGATGATCCTCCTTCCAAAGTTAGTTGGAGGACACTGGTCTACCTTATGAAAATAGGCTTAAAAACGGTCGAATGATGAGGCTGTTATCCAGACTGAGCAGCATTTGGAAGTTTATGAATTAGTTTGAAGAGACGTTTTAATGCTTCTGGACACATGTTCTCTAAAAAGTTGAATTTCAACAATTGCTTTAGGCAGGACTAAGCAACATTCCAGCATTATCAACTTCAATTAAAAAACTCAACAAATTGAAAGCCCATGGTCCTTTGTACCTTACAGCGTGTTTTAAGTGACGACTAACTATAATAACATAATGCCTTTTTTACAATTTCGTAGTAGTCTTACCATTCGTAATCACAATGTATATTTTCATAAATACTTGTGTTTATATTACCATGTATGTTCCAGTATTAAGAAAGTAAACGAAAATATTGCTGCTTTTCAAGTTATTACGAGTATATTAGGAGTACCGGAAAGACCTGTCCTCTTTTCTTTGACCAAACTTTGGTGGACTCAATATGGTGTGGTTCATTTTGAGTTATTCGAGCAAGGAAAAACGGTGACTGCAGACCTTAACCATCAGCTATTCGAACGTCTAAATACATCGTTGCGTAAAAAATGTTCTGCCCTAGTAAACAAGAAAGAAGTCATTTTACAACACGATAACGCTACACCCCATTCTGCCAAACAAACTCAAGCAAAAATAAAGTCTTTAGGTTGAGAAGTTCTTTGTCACCACCAGACTGACCAGACCTTACTCCATCAGATTTTCACTCAAGTTTTTCTTAAGAATATTTCATCAGCAGAAAAAGATTCACAAATGTTCAGGAGGTTGAAGCGGAGTTTAATTCCTTTATTACTTCCAGAGATGGTAATTTTTTGAAAGGGAGATAAAAAAGCTCCCAAGTAGATGGACAAATCTTGTATCTAATGATGATGACTATTTTGTTGAATAATAAAGATTTTTCAGTAACATTTCTTTCAATTATTATTAATAACAACAATCAGGACAGCACTTTTGGTACTCCTAATACTAAGAATATCCCATAAAATGTACAAGTGTGTCCCCTTATTAAGAAGATGAACGTTTTGCCCGAATGATTTCCCTTTTTTTCGTACTTCCGATATCGTTTTTCTAGTGAAACTCTTTCTTTACTCTAAAAAAGAAGGAAGAGGTCGACTTTGTTTAAGTCGTAAATTTTTCGAAGTTTTCAATATCTTGTGACAGTGTCGCTGTCCCAGAAAAATGAAGCGATACGAGCGGTAGGGAATGTGCAATTAAGCGTGACGGTCGCTAGCACCGCACCAAATGGAGGGGCTTTGTAGTAAGAAAAAGCCTGTAGCTTGTGTAATTAAACGGTGGAATTGCAATAAGCTTAGCTTTCAGATGAAATTTAACCTTGAAACAATTACACTTGTTGTGACATTGAAGCACATCTCATCGATCTCTAAATAGAAGATAGTATGGAAGTTCGTGTCTTTCTTGTTGATTGCTTTTTTTAGGTCAGAAACGACGCAATATGTCCCGAATCACTATAAAAAATATAGCATAATGCAACAGAACTGTCATTGAAACGTCTTTTTTCATAAAGCGATGATATTCTTCCCGGGGATATTAGGTTTGGGTAAAGTCCTTATAAGTTAGAAAAAAATTATATACAGGGTGTCTCAAAAAAATGTACTCACCCTTTAACCGTTGCTAACATGCTGTCTTCTTTGTGTTGCAGGTGTGAGGTTTGAGCCTATGCGAACATGATTAAATATGATTAAAGAATCATGTTCGCAAAGGTTCGAACCTCTCACCTGCAACACAAAGAAGACAGCATGTTAGCAACGGTTAAAGGTTGAGTACATTTTTTTTTGAGACACCCTGTAGTTTGAAAAAACTACAAAGCACGACGGAGTTGTAGTATAATAAACATCAACCTTGTTGTATGTACAATTTGCGGACAGCCTCGTGATATATCATATATGAAAATATAAAGGTTTAGCCATCGTATTTTATGAAAGGAAGCAGAAGTTGTTCAATAATTGGACACAATTGTATATTTTCTATGATATTTAATATGATTGAACTTGCAAGGCATGAGGGGCATTTAGCTTTTTAGAAAAAAATTCTTTTCATCGTAGAGAGCGCAGTTGTATTACTGATAGAGTTATTATTTTATACATTTCAGCTAGAGTGATGCAAACATTTAGTTAATTTACATGACCTAGTATTTCGAATAAAGCTTAATTGTAAGGTGCCGAGTTGAAGTATTGAACAAACACAAAGTGTTTTTTTTCGTGTTCAAGATTACCGTAATGTAGCTTTTGGCAGAATCTACACATCATTTTAGGAGGGTCTGCTGAAGCAATGCATGTGGAAGGAGAGTCATGTTACTAAAGAAGTTTAAGGGTGCCAACAAATTGTGATGAAATCCAAAAGACTAGTATGCAACTCAGTAATAGTAAAGGATATTATTCACAGCTTGATCCTGTACTTGTCGACAGCTCCATGAAACTGCGTATCATAAAGTCCAATATGAAGGTGGAGAAACAATGAAGAAACCTGTGCTCATAGAAATGTTTCACATGGTAGGACTGATGTGGACGAGAGAAATATTGATCAATACAGTTATTTAGAATCCAGAAATAGAAATATTTGGAAATAATAGCGAATTACCTTCTATGACCGGTCGAATTTCTTCCTTCACCCTACAAAAGTTATATTTAGTTCAAAGGCAGCAAAAATTATCTAATCCTGACTGCGTTGTTCTTAGAGTGAAGCAAGAGAAATCACTAGTAAAAGTTTAGATAGCAATATCGTGGTATTTTTGTGGCTCAGCAGTGGCGATACGTGGTGGAGTCGGGAATAATAACTTTCATGTGGATAGTTACTATTTATCCAGAGGACTTTATACGAATATTTGTGAAACAAACAAACAAACAAACAATCTTTATTTCCAATCAAGTACACAGTACATAGACATTTAGTACATTGGTTTTTCAAATTCTTAANTTCGAACCCGCACGCAGTCTTTCTGCACAAGCAGAGACCCGATACAGAACACGGGCCGCATACCACTCGACTACGGTGGCTGCTATCAATGTTCATCGTTACAAGTACTGCAGAAAAACGGAGTAGGCATACTTTTTTATATAATAAAATCCGTCGTGTGTTTATTTTCAGTATATTGGATATTCTCCTCACAATTGAATTAAATAGAGGAAGTTAATTTCAAACAAGCCCATACTTGGGAGCTGAAATAACAATGGGAACCAATGGAAAGGGCTTACATGTATTTTAAGTAATGTAGTGTGGATACCAAAGGAGCAGGATTGTTATAAAACGCATGTTTTATGTGACCTACGTCCACCTTTTTCATGGACGTTGGTTCGCCCTTCGGTAAATTTTGTGTTCTATTCCGGTACACTACTCTCATTCATAAAGTTTTTACCAAACACTTTTTTCATTCTACAACACTAAGTCCTTCTGCTTGCAGAAAATGGATTACTTTTCGAAACTCACATGTGGGCAGTCGGGCTGAATCCATTTTGACAATTACATAGAGAAATATGTACGACCCTATAGTACTTTTGATAATAAAATTATCATATCCTGCATATAGGCCTTCTTGATCATCGGAGATTGAAAAAAATAGCCTTTGTTATTGAAAAAACGGGACCTTGCACTAATTTGGATCATATCAGACAAATAGAGACCCTTTTACCACAACCAATTCGCTAACGCGTCATGCATGTGAGGTCACTCTGAAGATAATACGAACTTGTTCTCGAAACATTCACTCCGTGTTTTTAGTCGACCATCCCAACCTTAATGAAATCACCGAAAGATTAGATAAGAACTAGAGTGGGGAAAAAATTTAACCCTTGAAGACCGAAATCTTCCTGCACTATATAGGTCAATTCCAGTAAAAAAACATAAATTGTGACAGAGCTCTGGATAAAACATAGAAATATTATGTTGTATCGTGGCTACACGCAGAGCATCACCAGAAATATAACTTGATGGAAACCTTCTGGTGGAAAAAAGGTCGGGCGTTCATGAGAACACGTGCAGTGTACCACATCTACTCATATAATGGACAGTGTATCTTCCTCTCTGTGTGTGTCCGTCCCGTTACTTCCTATCTATGACTGAAGAAAAATTATTGAACAGAAATTAGATCAAGTAAACATGTATTATAAGCACTTGTGCAATGCCCGTTAATATACGGTTAATGTATATGTCTTGAGTTAAATTCTCTCGTGTCACTCGATGTTGTTCAGCGTTATGCCGAAGAATTTCCTCTCTTCTTTCATGCGTTAAGCTCTCTCTAGCTACTCGGTGTTGCTCTGCATTATTCCGTAGAATTGCCAAACACCTTCAAGGGTCAAGTTAGCTCTAGCTTCTCGTTGGCGAGCAGCATTGCTTCATCTTGCCATTTCGCGTTGTTCATCCGATAGTCTTCTGCGTTTTTCTTGCTGTCGAAGTCTTGCTGCTTCTCCCTTACGGTTGGACATGTTTCTATCCATGTTGGCCCTTTTTGCAGGAATTTTATTCTGAAATATCATCTATTATCTCTTTGAAGCTTTTCAAAAAATAACAATTCCGAAAACAATAACTCAATTTTCAAAATCTTTGGCCTTATACTAAGTGGTAGCCAGGTTACTGGTCAAACTATTTTAAAACATTTCTTTTCACATTATCAATTAAAAATATCAAAGCATCATGATGAATTTAAACAGAAAAAGGTTCAAAGAAATTTCTATTTATAAAATAAACCGATTGTGTATTCTGGATACCATAATGCAAGTGAAAGGGAATTGAATTGCCACCGAACAATAATGCAATAGAATGATTTCTTGAATTTCTTAAGCTTTATTCTTGTTGCTATCAGAGCTATCAATTAGAAGAGTGTGACACACGGACGGACGGACAGACGGAGGGAAGGACGGACGCGGCTCTTATTATAGTATAGATTGTATTGCGGATACTAAAGGCCCCGAACTACTATGAACAACGTCATTTTTTTGCCGTTAATAACCTTTTTCTAGCTTTCTTTTCTTACACGACCATGTTATCGGTAGATAGATTAGAATAGAATAGAATGAGGCTATAGGAACGAACCTTCGGGCCCATTCTTGGGTCGGATAATTACTTCGATAATTATTCGGTTGTTTACCCAAGTCCCATGCCGTATTTCTAGCCGCGTCAACCATGTCGGCAGCGGGATTCGCACCCGGGTGTTTCCGCTCACAAGCAGATTCGCTCACCAGTCGACCAAGCTGGTGATACTACTACGATACTACTAGATGTGACATGAACCGAATGAAAGTTCTGTACATATGCATGAAAAATATTCTGGTGCTGATAGTACAACAAATAAAACTAAAAAATGTATTTTATTTCATAGATTCGTAATTTGATCACTTTTAAACCATGAAATTTCAACGGGTACTAACTAGGTCATGTTATTGGTAGATAAGATACAGAATGGAGATTTTGTTAATACATTCATGTAAAAATGTTCATTTGAAGTACGATAATTCGTAGTAAATCTTTATACATTCATCCCACTATTCCACTATATACTCGTAAAAATACACAGTTTGTTGCTTACTTACTTGATTGCTTGCTTGGTCCGTCTCTCTGTCACGCTCTTAAAGATTTACAGTAGATAGGAAGAAAATCGGTAGGGAATACATGTACTGTCAGCATTGTAATGTGGATTTTAAAGGGACTTACAGCAATATGGCAACTCCTTTACAAAGTCCGTGTACACTAGCAAATCAAACGAAAAATTCAGTAAAAAAAAAACGCGAATGTTTTCCCGTGTGGGTCTACTAGTATAGTAGAATATATAGTTTGTTGCTTGTTTGCTCGGTCTGTCTCTCTGTCGCACTCTTAAGGATTTAGATAGAATAAAAATCGTCTACTGAATAACAAAATAAGATATCATGAAATTTCATCCATGAATTACAATGGTACACATGGTTTTTGGAATATATGCTGCAAAGTTGAAATACTGCATGCTAAAATAAATTGTTTATCTTATAATAAGCATTGATTTCTTACTGAAACGGGTATACATGTATTGTACGCATTCTATTGTGGATACCAAAAGCATATCCTTCAATGTGGAAACTTCTTTGTAAAGCCTGCATTTACTTGCAAATCAAACAAAAAGGTTCAATAAAAAACATGTGAATTTTCACGTGTGGGTACACTAGTTTTTGTAATAATTTTAGATTGGTTAAATCTAAATTGTGGAATTTCTACGGTAACTGTCTAGTACGCTCATAACAGAGTGCTTACGGAGAATGTGTTAGAATATGAAGCAACTCTACTAAACTAATTCAAAAATATTGTTGAAATTCATCAAAAATTGTTTAACATTTTTACGATCAACATTTCATGACTAAATTAAGACACTGGAAGTCATGAGCGACATTTCAGATGCTGAGTTGCTAGTTCCAGGGAAACTTTGTAGTGTACAATTGTTAATACAGTTTACAGATAGTACAATGCCAATACAAGTTCCCCATGAGTCAGCAGTTTCTGATTCGTGAGTGTTCAGGAAGTTTGGAGGAATCAAAGTTACGCTCTCGTCTGTCAAAAAATTCTGAGATTTTCTGTTTCCAGTAGGAGGTGTAACAAGCTAATAAATATAAAATTGTAAGGCATTATTTTTTTTAAATTAAGTTTGTAATCACGGAGTCTCTCTTCACTGGTCATGATTTTTTCCATCCTGTTGCTTCTATCATTCTTCAGGAAATTTCATCATTATACAATTTAATTATTTTTTATTTTGAGTAATATATGTTTGAATATACAAGGCACTGCAACACAACTTCTGCTTTGAAAATAATGAAGTTGTGTTGCCGCGCTTTGTATAACCAATATGGTGCAATTAACTTTTTTACTTTTTAATTATTTTCATTATGAAATATTGTTTTTTCTATGACTATTTTCATCACATCTTCTATTTCTAAAGAAAATAAATTTATTCATAGACCAATTCTCTCAGTTCAGGCTTGAACAAAATCAATTTCTGTACCTAGTTTATTCGAGGAGCAGGATTTTAATTGGCTTTCAGGGTTTTTGGAATCAAACAAACTTTTTCTGTCAACTATAACTACGAACAGGAAAGGCTTATTTATGGTGTTACAGAACTGTTCGGCATAAATTGACAACAAAAATCAAAGTGATGGAATGCCATTGATAATTCTTCTGTCATCGTGGCGATTCAATGCGATTTATTGTTGTATATAAGGCTTTTATCATGAATGACTTGTAAAACTGAAGTCGGCACATATGTAGCGAGCACGTATGTGAATTTAAATACCGTTTAATGGGTATAAAAATATTTTCAATAAATGAACATTTCAATGAACCGTACTTTGGTGTACTTTACGCAGTGTACAATGAAGCGTCGTCTTGTGACACTAGTTTTAGCATTTTCTTCACATGTACTGCATCTCGATTCGCAGTTCCATATGTAGAGTATATATGCTCACATTTGCTGAATAAAAAAAAAATAGAATCCTATGGATTAATATATTTTGTCCAATTAATTCAAGAACATAAAATTCAATTATTTTATTCTGATTTCTAACAAATCTTTCCATTTCTTGAGAGTTCGAGCTTCCAAGGTCAGGAAGTTACCTTTGAGGGTTTGGGTAAAGAACTCTGCACAGGAAGCGAAATATAAACTAAAACTTGACGTTTGTGTGAGAATCTGTAGCTATGCAGAGAGACCTTAAACTCCAGTGGAATGCAGGCACGAAAACAAGAATAATTTTTGCTGAATTGAAATGATTGTAGCAATTAAAGTAAGCTGACAATATTTTGAGTCAGAAGTACAAGATGTGTGAGGTATTTGAGGACATGTATTAGTTTTAGCAGTGCAGCAAATTATTTGACTTCATATTTCCTAAATTTTAGAATTCTCAATGGCAGATAATATGCTTACACAAGAAATGCACAAGCACGCTGCTATCGTGGTTATAAAACTGAACATAGCAACTTAGTTATAACATGATATATACGTGATTTTTTGGGATATGATGAGAAAAGAAAATTCCTAATAATAGGTTCATGCATAAACTTAAAATTCCATCAGAAAATAATGTCATTTGGTTTACCATTACACATGTCTCAAGCAACGCAGGTATGGATATTTGGCCTTCTTGCTCTCCAGATTTCAATCCATTGGATTGATATGTATGGAACGTAATTAAGAGAGTGAAATTACCGAACACCCTCATAACACAATGAATCCTTAAAAAAATTCATTAGTCAAAGAAATGTGCAATATGAACCATGGCCATTTATTCCGATCATTTGGACCATTCAGTTCTCGCTTCGAAACAGTTATTGAAACTGAATAAGACTTTATTGAATAAAATGATCCTCAACGCATTTTCCAGTAAAATACATATTTATCTGCTTCTAAAAATCATTTTTGCATCAGTACAAATCAATCCTCAAATACCGTAAGGCCCTTTATACCTACTCTGCTAGTTATTTTACTTTTCTTTTGAATACTGTAAGAAAATTAAATTTTAAATTTTACTTCATATATGGTGATGTAAACACCCAAATTTATGATGAAAACAGTGAGTTTCAAAAATGGACATTGAAACCATACTATAGTATCAGGTTAGTGCAAAAGTTGTTGCCGATTTTGAAGAGAAAAATTCAAAATTATCTAAATTTATATTGTCTATTTCTATTGCTGATTTATAATATCATGAGTAATTTAAACCTCTTTCTTTCAGACTGTTAAGAAATCATTGATATTTTGTTGCATTATTTGCCTCTATGTTCAACCCAACTGAAGAACATATCAAACAGGCTTTACTCTATGAGTTTCATAAAGGTTTCAGTGCAAGTGCTGCAGCACAAAACGTTCAAAGTGCATATGGAAATGATGCTGTGAAGGAGAGAACTTGCAGATGGTGGTTTTACCGTTTTTCTAAACGAAATTTCAACTTGAAGTACGAGGTTAGAGGTGGTCGACCAAAAAAGCTTGATTTGGAGTTGTTGGAAGCTGCTGTTACTGAAAATTCAACAGTGACCTCGAGGGAACTGGCTAACCAATTTGATGTAACGCCAACTGAAACAAATGGGAAAGGTTTCAGTATTCGAAAAATGGGTTCCCCACGAACTGTCTCCTGAGAACCTGTACCAACGTGTTTCTTGTTGCGAATCTTTGATTACAACTTGATTGGGAGGTTTCACTCCATCCAGCATATTCTTCCGACCTCGCCCCTTCTAATTATCACTTATTTCGAAGATTACAGAACCATTTGAGTGGCCTTAGGTTGATATCACGGGAAGAGATTAAAAATGAGTTTGATTCATATTTCGCATCAAAAGCTAAAGAATTTTTCAAATGAGGCAGATATAAACTCGTTGACAGATGGATCAGGTCATAGAAGCCCAAGGATGTTATTATTATTATGAATAAATTCTTCAGAAATAACTATTTTCTCATTCTCAAAATTGAGGTTACAAATTGGCAAAAACTTTTGCACCAACCTGGTAGTACTGGCGTCAGTTGGGAATTTAGGTGCCTATGATCACGATTTTAACCAATTTTTTATCAGGGCATGTGTTATCTAGCATAAATGTGAGTAATGTTCATTTTGCTTTGAAAGAATATTTGAATAAGCTAATATTTTACACGGCTTAGGCCTATTTAAATTGTATAACGTTGTGTGACCAGGCTCTAAGTTTTTCCTCGCCCACATCTCTAAAACTTTAAGTTCATGAATGTGCATGAATAAGTTAGAGTTCATTCTCACTCGCACTGCTTTACTTACGTATATGATTCATTAAATGTTTTGTCATCTCGACAATATCGATTATTTTCACGCAAATTTTCTAAGAATGAATGTGTCCAGTGCGTGAAATCATAACACGACTTTTAAAAATCAAACCTATTGTTTCTTATTTCTAATGTAACTAGACAGTTCCCGTAGAAATTCCACGGTTTAGATTTCACTAATTTTGGAATTATTATAAATACGAATGTATTAAAGATCTACGACGAATTATTGTGTTTCAAATTAATATTTTCCATGAATATACAAAGAATATATACAAAGATATATTCCATATATGGCCCAAATAGTACCTGTTGAAATTCTTTGGTTTAAAAGTCATCAAATTAAGGATCTATGAAATAAAGTACATTTTCCAGTTTTACCCTTGGTTCTATCAGAAGCTGAATATTTTTCATGAATATATACAGAACTTCCCTTTTATATCTTATCTACCGATAACATGGCCTTATGAGAAAAGAAAGGTAATAACGGAAAAAATGGCGTATTTTATAGTGATCCAGCGCCTTCGGTATCCACGGTCTTTAATGCATTCATCTGTATAATAATTTCAAATTGCCCAAATCTAAATCGTGGAATTTCCACGAGAACTGTCTAGTCTCGATATATTTATACGATTTCACTTACGAGACATCATAGACTATAGAGATAAAATGTTCAAGCTACTGATAATCGCCTCTTACTTTCGTGGAAAAATTTATTATAACAGAAGCTCTCAGAATAGGCGAATTGAAGTCCATGATTCTGCTCTAACTTTCCTTCAGAGACAGACTCAGGAGCGCTGGAATGACGCCAAATAGAGCAATGCATTGAAACGAGTTCTGATCGTAAATATCGGTGGGAAGTTTGGGAGCCAGAGCTAATGCTATTCAAGCTGCGTCCAGTAGGTCCCAAATGAGCGTGGTGTCATATTTCAACGTTCCAGGCGCGGGACCAACTTGGTTTAGCTGCAAGACTTCACCTATTTTGACCATGATTTCGGCCAGTTCTATTTCAACAGGATGGTGTATATTCGTATGGGAAAACTATGTTTACTCCGATAATCGACCATATCCTTCAGAAAAGCCTCTTGTCTTAAAGTGTGGATAGTATACATATTTTTCAGACTGTAACGCTTTACGCTTACTGATACGAAAGACTATATTCATTGAATAGTCCTTCAACTTTTTATCGTTATGTAAGTGAGTGCAAACTTACTTTTCCGTCATTTGTTTTGAGTATAGACCGACGCTGCAAAGTTCCAAAGGATGCTTGTAGACTAAAGTAACAACAAATGGAGTCCATGATTCTTTACTTGAGGTGATGAAGTGTAATTTTCTTCTACGCTTCAATCTAATTTTGGTGAGATTTCTAATTTTAATTCCTATTATAGTACAACGCAGATTTTAATTATTATTCCAATTTTTTAGCTTATGTGCCAATTTACCCCTTCTAAGTATGCGTGGAGAAATGCTGAATACTTGATTCCTCCGTAGGAATGACCTCTTCCTCACCACTGTATTGGAGCACATAGTTAACAATAATGACTTTAGTATTGGAATACTGGTTGCACATAGTTAACAATAATGATTTTAGTATCTGAATACTGGTTGCACATAGTTAACAATAATGATTTTTGTATTTGAATGTTGGTTGCACATAGTTAACTATAATGATTTTAGTAATTGAAGATTGTTTATACTGTACACACGTTCCAGACTACTATCCTCTGAAGCCCTCAGACGTACTAGGCTCACACAACAGTCCTGGTTACTACTCGTATCATGCATTCTACTAAATTGTGTTAGAATTACGAGCGTCTTTCCTTTATTTGAATCTCGTTGGCTAACAAATGTTTTCTCTTCAGCCAATAAATATTCTCTTTTCACAGACAAATAAACTTGTTTCGGCCAACAAGTGTACTCATTCAGGCCAACAAATGTTCACTTTTCAGGCTGGTTGCTGACGTGTATATTCGTTAAACTATTGTTCTAGGTGTTTTGTTCTGCTTCTGCATTCTTCTCTCTTAATTTTTCCAAGCCATATGGTCTTCATTGGATAAGGGATGTTTTCGACACAAGAGCCCAGGTCCCTCAGGATACAACTAGTGTTGATTAATATCCACATGAGCTGTCCCTTTAATAATATTAAACACGTATTTATAGTTTTTGTAGTTTTTAAATACTGCAGAAATGGATTTCATAATTTTCCAGCTTCATGTATGTTTTTGATTTTAAGTTTATCGTTGGATAATGACTCATTTGTAATTTTACAAAGTTATGAACTTTTCCAAATACGTAGAGATAAAATATGACCTGAGTGAATAAATTTGATCGAACTCATATTTGACAAATATGAGTATCCTTTTAACGACTAACGATAACATGAAAATAAGAAACAATTCGTAGACCAAGACTGTTAACTTATTGCATTCAATGAGTTCAATTAAAAATTAGCTGACAAAATCAATAGTGAAGAATGATTTTAGAATATTGTTCACATGAATGAAAACCTTCATGATAAGCTAAATACTTTTTGTGTAGCTTGACATTTTTCCCGTAGACTGAGGATTGGTCCGAAAAAACTTCAAGCTTGCTCGATTAAGAAATTTTTAGAGTCTTACTCCAATTTGTTTTAGCATTGATGTTTACTCGAACACGATAGGTTGCAACACATCCATCAATTTTGTCTCATCGATCACTGTCGGGGCTGAAATTCAAAAGGCTGGTCTTGCCAAAGACACCAAACTTGAGAATTTTTTAGCGTGCTAAATCGATTTTTAAGCGAATTTTCTTTCAAAAAGCGTTCTAGGCTATTCCAGTTCCAGGAAACGTTTTGCAAGAAGAGTTATGATATTCATTTATCATACTAGGGAAGTTTGTACATTTAGTACGGAAAAATACACGGAAATAGCTTTCACGCTGAGCGATGCGTTCACTACGACACCAGTTTAAAGATCGAAGCTTTGAGTTTCAAAAGAAAACACACTAGCCCTGCCTGATTAAATAACATCGTTCCGTGAGGAACATGGAAAAATTTCTCTGCTGAGGGATTGTGTTATTTTCGAGAATATCTCGGAATAAAACATGACGTTTGGGTTTCATTCTTTAAGAAATTTTGTCTTAAATTTAGTCAGTCGATAAATACTCAATTATACTTTACTATTGTCCTTGAAAAACGTCGTGTACGTAATTTTATCATCTTGACTTAATCTAAAGCGTTATCCTTCGTCAGTCGCAAGTAACATCTCAATTTAACCGTAGAAAGCCTTAATAACGAAATGATGGACCCTTTGAAAACTTCTCAACAATTATGTATCCGTAACTGAAGTAACGTTCTTCGGAAAGGCTTTGGAGATGTTTTGCAACATTTTAAATTTATTCTGGAGACTTTGATCTTGGGTAACTTTTACCATACTTAATCAAAGTTCTGGGCACTGAGCATAAGTTAGAAAAAATATTGACAGAGTTAGCTTTAATTTCCATAACATTAGAAGTTCTTCCTGCTGTAAAATCTTGTCCTTCATGCATAATGAGTGTTTGTTTACGCCCCTAAAACCTAGTATACTCATTTATCGCTGCATCAAAATTCCAAATTCGTCATGAGTCCACTTAGCGTTCCAATGCTGTTTATTTTCTTCACCACAGAGCTAAATTTCTATTAAGTACATTATACAGCAGAATTTCACATCAATAATTTATTAAAGAAATAATGTAAAACTATTTTCATATAATTATAGTGAGGCAAACGCAAATTTCGATGTGTAAGCTCAGACTCTCACAACAAATTGATCGCTGCTGACTAATCTTTCATAAAACTCGATTATGGCGCGCTGTTTATGTTACTTAAGTTTTCCGGGGAATGACATCAGCTTCTTATGAGCAGGGTTATCATAATTCTAGAAGGCAGTGGTCCAGACCAAAGCTCGCGTATTTGTGTGGACAGTAATGGCAAGCAGCCAAATAAACAACACGGGATGTCGAAGGCACCTAAAAGAGCCGCAGTTTCGGTGTTCCAAGATCCGAAGAGGATGCCTCCGTGAGCTGAATCCATTTCCAGAGTCCATGCGGTTACCGTGTAACTGGTTGTAGCAATTTCGTGCTTTTGAGGCCAACTGATAAACCAACCTACTAAAATTCTCTGCACCAAATTCCTCCTAATGTTTCACGCTTTCACTTTTTCACTACGACTGCTCATAATATTATTGTAATGGAGGGAATGGAGGGAAAGCTCTGGTGAAATATCAATATCTTACCTACTTCTAAGTCTGCTGGTAAAAATAGACCTAGCCTTGAAAAATGTGCCTTTACTGACACATTTGAACAACTTTTGGAGTGCTGCATCTTAAGAGAATGATAAAAATCGATACGACGAATTTGTTTTCTCTACAGTGTGCGAATGAAATAAAGCAACGTTGTCACGTTCGTTTGAAATTTATGTAAGTTTTTCTTGCAGATACATGTAGATTTGATTGAATCAAATCTAAATGTAAAAATTATGGTAACCACGGTGCTCATAATTATGGAAATTATGGATTCGAGACGTCCCAATGCTTCATGAACTCGAAGGTGCTTGATCAGGCACACATTTTCACTTCCTACTTCACGAATTATTATGCATGGCATAGGTTTTAATAACAAGCTGTCATTTGCCTACACCTGCACCAGAATAATTTTTATACAACATCAGAAATTTGCATGGTATACGGTTCAAATATATTCAGATATGTGAAATTCATTTTATTGGTTCACACCGGATACGCTCGAAAGCTTATTAAATGCACAGGAAATTATTCACAAATAAACCTCTGCATTCTGAACTCCCGTGCTTTCAAGTGTATACACGAAGAAATATTTTCAGCTCCATGTTGAGCTTTTGAAATGTTTGTTCTGTTCACTGATTTCACTCTGAAAACCCTGTGAATAGCGGATCAATTCAATAATAAAAATTATTTTTTGATCCAACCTTTTTTATGTCTCCTAATTTTGATGGTTTTCAGTAAAATGAATATTTTCAGAACTAATAGCGAGGCCGTCTGTTTTACTATGAAAACACACTGAAAAAATACAATAATACATTAAAATGCTGCGATTTTTTGTTCCATCTATTTTATTCTTAGACAGTTTTTTCAGCTATTTCCCAACGACAAACTGCTTCTGTACAAAAATGAATTCATATTAGACGTTTCTCTCTCACGACAATATTTGTCTAAATAATACGTTTACTTACTCATTACTCTGATATGAATGCGAGAGATGGCATAGATATTTTCCAGTTGCCTCATCCCTGTTAACATGCTCCGTTAAACTTTGAGAGGCTAATTCAGTAGACTCCTACAAAGTCCTAATTAAGGTTCGGAGCTTGTAACTACAAGCAAATAATAACTGGCATCGGGCTTTTGCCGTGCCGTAAAATACAGAATTGGTGAGCATAGGTTAGCTGCGCTGACTTCTGATGAGGCAGCACCGAAGTAAATTTTCTCTTCATACGAACTTAAAGGTCATGTCTTTTTGCTTGCATTGTAGGGTTCAGAGTCAATCCTAAGTCGACAGGTACGATTGCACCGACCAGTGCACGAAACTTTGGATCCTGGCGAATAAGTTTTAGTCCCTATGCACTTCTTGAGCCGTCCAAGCTTACTAATAATTTTTTGAAAATAGTTTATAAAGGCAGATTTCATTAGTATAATTTAAATGCTATGATGATTTTAATACCCAGTGTTGATTTTAAATTTTCGTTCAAAGATCACGAATGTTTATTTGATGGATGCAAGTTTTAATGAAACTTTTTATTTTGTGGAGAAATGCTTCAGACAACTGCAACTTCCTTTCCTAGCTAACAGGGCAAATCTGTTCCGCTGAGTCACAGTGAGCCGTGAGTTTGTCCGTTATTGATAACATTAGTTGAGCTCCTTACAGTAACCACCAATGTTCTTGTTGAAAAAATTCTTTAAAATTGAAGCTGTTCTCAAATCCCTTAATTTTTTGTAAAAACTAGGAAACCACAACCGAGGATGATTAGGCTAGAAGTATATTTTTCAACAAGAAGCAATAGAAGTTCAGATCAGGGTTAAAATTAGGATCATTGTACATAGAAGTTAAGTTAGGAGTTGGGTATAGAGTTGAGGTTAACATTGAGGTTAGGATCTAAGTTAGAGTCCAATTCAAAGCTAGGGTTATAATCAGTGTTAAAGTTGTGGTTTAAGTTAAGGTGAGGGTTAGGAACAGCGGTAAATGTAGTGCAACTCTAATGCAACTCTAGTGCAACTCCAACATAACTCTGGCGTGACTCTAACGTAACTTTAGAGTACTGTAAAATAACTCTAGTGTTACTGCAGCAAATTTCTAACGAAACTCAAACAAACAAACAACTTTATTTCCAATCAAGTACACAGTACATAGACATTAGTACATTGGTTTTTCAAATTCTTAAGGTTAACATTCTTAGAGTAAGGATGATGGTGAGCTCCATGCGACGATCCTGGGATGTGTCCATGGGCTTACCATGAGCTGAGGGCTTACCGATAAGTGCGAGCTCACGGCGCGAAACGAGAAACAGCTCGTATTCATTGCCGGGTTTCGAACCCGCAGTCTGTCTGCCCGAAGCAGAGACCTGATACCAAACACAGGCCGCAGACCACTCGACCACGGTGGCTGCAGAACTGGATTTCAAGCAGAACTGTAGTGAAAATCAAGTGTAACTAGTGTAACTCTAGTGAAACTATAACGGAACTCTAGTGTAACTCTGGTGTACCAGTGTAGCAATTATATATAATAATCACATTGATAACGTTTTTATATGTTCGGTAAATGATGAATGTTTTTTTACTGTTGCGGTATGTTCACAATAATAATACGTATAAGTTTGAGTTTCATTCACTTATCAATATAATTTGAATATTCATTGCAATCGTTAACTGATTGAACCCAGAAGCAGACTCATATTTTCAGTTGGACTGAAATGTAATGATTTGCTTTCAAAAAATATGTAAAGTGTAGTGTAATCTTTAAATATTAAAGAGAACCCAAAGTAATTCAAAATCAGCCTAAATAAGTTTTTATGTATTTTCATTTTAATTTGGCGATTTAGCTTAGACAAGTAGGCTTGTTCCATGAAGTTAAATTTCGAACACAGCAGTTTCAAATTGTACAACTTTCCTCATTAAAAAAAGAATAAATATGAAGAAAATGCTGCAAACTACGTACCAAGTGAAGAAATTACTATCTTCTTGCTCCTCAGTGAAGGTACGTCGGCAATGGGTAACGAGAATTTTTGTGCAGTCTTGACAGAGAATTTTACACGTACTCTGGGCTAATAATCTGAGCAAACCAATCTCACAGACTCTGAAGGGCTCGCACGAGTGCAGTGTAAATAGAAGCCAGTCTCCAAAATGAGATTATTGCTTTCACTGCTTCAGCTTATACTGTTCTGATGCATCTGCGAAGATGACACATTTGAAGGGACTGTTTACATTCTAAAAGTGTTGATCAGGATCTGCATTTCCGTTTGTTAACAAACAACTTTTGTAAGAATTAGCTTATGTACTTCAAGGTCACTCCATTCTAAAGAAATGATGCAAATAATAATGGTATACAACGTGTAGCTGCGTTAGGAACTCAAAAATAAACTGACGTGATGCAAAGTAAATAGATCGTCGGTGCATATGAATATTTCCGAGTTAAGGGTGACCCCGTAAAAGGAGTAATCTTGTAAAATACGCATTTAAATCTAAATAAAACAGCTATTACCCTCCCTACAAAGGTGTATGTTTCCTTACGACTAAAACTTTTTGAGTTATGCCTGCTTGTTTTCGGGTTCATTAACGGTGGTATGTGGCGTCACATATCTCACATGACCGAAGAATGCTTTTGGCCTAAGAAAGTCACGTGACCAGTCTCTCAGAAATATATAACATCCATTAACACAGACTGCATAATGATGACTAACAGCAACTGTGCTGATTTTCTTGTGAAATGATTGCAGTGTTTTGAACTGAGTCGTACTGGTTAAAAAGAACATGGAAGTCTACGACAATTTTTTCAGGTCTACTTGAAGCTTTCCGGGTTCTATCTGTCGAGTAATATTCTGAGATCATTTTAGACATAAGTACACTGGTAAAAATAACGATTATTCTCTTCCTTGTGTGTTATAACTTTTACGTTTGGAGTGATGGCCATGACATTTTTTCCCTTCGATACGGTCATTTAAATATTTATTTTCTGGAAAGTAATCCGGTGTCGAAACAGCACGAACACAAAACAAAAGGTGAAGAGTAGGTGGTACAAATGCAGTAATTCATTGATAATAACTTGTACTTTCAGTTTGAGACGAAAGTAAATGAAAACTGATGAGCAAACACTGCATTTTTGATTTTTCAATCCTGTTTTTAACAGGATCTTTTCCCACTCAGGCCATCATTTCTTTTTATTGCTCAAAAAAAGTTGCGGTCCGATGATAAAGTTTTGTGCTGTTAAAAAGGCTCCATTTTGGCCTTGATAGCAACGCTGCTTGCATTTTAAGGGCTTTATCGCACTGGATGGACCAACTTTCTTAATTCACTAGCATTGCAATGACCTCTTCTTATGATATCTCCAAGTCGGCAGTAAAATAAGCAGGAAATTGCTCCTTCATGCAAGAGATGCGCTTCTTCAATTGAGATTGTGTTTCTATAGTATGTGATGTTTTAAGAATGCAAAAATGCTGGTCCTTGAATACCACTGGTTGATTGCCAACCAATTTTTACTGCCAAAGTAAATAAAATCCCTTTGAAATGAAGCGTTACGGTGGCCATAGCTTGGATGATTCTCTATGGCGTTCCCTTTTTAATTCGTGAAAGGACTCAATGATGTCCAACTTTTGACAATACGAAGCAAAAGTATTTTATTTACGACTTTGTAGAATTGAAAAAATGAAATCCATAAACTGGGAAGCATTAAAGTAAACTTATTATGACCTTTCAATGTTTAAGCTCAAGAAAGATGATTTTCGTAAAACTTCAATCGAGTTTCAACCAAAGATGCAGATGAAAACTTTATTAAGCATTGTTGTTAAGCAGTGCAAGATTTGTAAATAAATTTGAACTCAAATTTTTTTCCATTCTATTTTTTTAAATGGTTAATTTCGAAGCGAGTTACTCATTGCATTGAACTTGATTTTTTTTGAAAGATTTATCGAACTTTCAAAATTACTAATGTGAGATTTCCTTTGGAACAAATTTAGTGCATGAATTTTCCAGATAAATCGTACCAAGATGCTAAGGCTTTATTAATTGACGGTCGTACCTTGGTGGTCACGAAGTGAAAAATATGAAGTATACTTGTGTACCCAGCCGTCAAAAATGACGGCAGGGATTCCGTGATAATACTTCAGTGGTGCTCGCCAGTAAACAACAATTGCAACAATTTCAATTATTTTCCTTCCGTGCAAGTCTTCTTGCGACATGTTAACTGTCCTTTCCACAAACCTTTCTCTTTCAATTTTTCTTCTTTTGTTCGTCTTCTTGTGACATGGTGGCTGTCTTTTCCTTATATCTTTCTCTTTCTAATCTTCTCCTTTCTTCTATTTCTTCCTGTGACATCGGAGCGCATGTTTTAGCTTTTCTTGCACTATCTATCTTTCTCCACTCTGCACTACTTTCTTACGACGAAATTTGCTTCTTTAGACGTTTTTTTCCCAATCACGGTCCATCCTTGCTTCGCGTTCTTGGTATGATTTTTGAGAGATATCTCTGTTCTTGATCTTGACATCCATGGCTCGAACATTGGCAGTATCACAGGTACTTTGCTGAGATCTTTGTCTTCTTTTCCTCTTCCGTGCTAGTCTTTGTTTCTTTCCTTCTGGTGTTTCTTTCACTGTTCTAATGAATTTTCAGATTCAACTTGTATTCAAAAGCATCCTTGTAGATGATACATGTCCCCGTTCTACGATATTTAGGCCGTTCAGGAGCATCTTACCGTTGAGAAAAGTTACATTCTGTTTATTATTTTGGGGTGGCGCGGGTAATTGATGACTTCTTGATGAGGAAAGCCTTCCTGCAAATTGCTAAAGCGGAAGGGCAAACGGAGCTCCTGACATTGCCTGGCAAAAAATATGCGAAATAGCTTATACACGACAGGATCAAAAATTCAATCAAAGATACAGTAATTCATGTACCACGTTCAAAAGAGTGATACCATAAAATCAAATAGTACTGTGCTACTTTACAAAGAGAAGCAGTTTTTTTAAACTCACGGTGTGTCCGTTGGATGAGGCAGTCGATGTAAAGGGGCTAGTCCAATAACATAGTTTGAAGTAGAAACATGCAGTCATTAAGTAAAAGAAGACTGTATCTATGCTACATTTTAAACGAATGTTCCTCTTTTTTATAAAGGAACAAAAAATAGTAATGACCCAGCACTGGGTTCCGTATCGTGACTACCTGCAGTGACCCAACCCGGGTCCTTTACTCCGAATATTTTGGCCTCTATACCACGTAAAGTTTCAATCGCTACGAAGAAATTCAGGTGAAAAAATATCCGAAAAGCTTATGTACGACAGGATCAAAAAATCTATTGGAGTATTTCGACTTTCGGGTATATATTCCAGAAACTATATTTGCAATCGTAATTTAGGGATGAAATTTCATGGTATTTCATCTTATGATTTAGTGGACAAATTTCCTTCTATCTAAACTTTTAAGAGCGGGACAGAGAGACGGACCAAGCAAGCAAGCAAGCCAGCAACAAACTATGTAACTACATATATAATCTACATATATAATAGATAATGTATCTCCATCTCTCTCTCTCTCTCTTTCTCTCTGTATTTATGTGTGTCCGTCCCATTACTTCCTATCTATTACTGGAGAAAAATGATTGAAATGAAATCAGAACGGGTACGCATGGATCACAAGCATTGTATTGTGGATACCAAAGGCACCGGATCACTAAAAAATATTCATTTTTTCTGTTTTTAACCTTTATTAGCAGAAACTCGTGTAGATTAAACGATTTCAATAATTAAGTCACTTCCAAGCATGTAAGGTTAATTATATTTATTTAAACTAGCAGGACTCGCGAATAATTCGCAGTTAGTTCAGTAGCATGATTTTACAGGTAGTGAATAAATTAACAATCATTGATTATATGATTCAACAACTCTGATGCCATCCTATAAAAGTAAATGAAACCACTATAATGAAACACAGGACATGTGTGTATGTATATATTCTATATATAATGAAAGACCCATTTAACTTAACGCAACCTTTCTAAAGAGTATAAATGAAATAGCGAACTCAATTTGTCATTTATTGCAGCATACTTGTAGTCAATTTATCATACATGAGAATTAAAAATCTACTGTGGAATGAAAGGGAGAAGAATTCTGCCAACCAATACAAACAAACACAGGTATGGCTTCAGGGTACCCAAAATCATACACATTAATGAATTACTTCTCTGCATACGATATTTTTTGTAAATGGGATTCCTCTTCTATTGCCATGCATGGAATCATTAAGGTGTAAGACTTTAGCTCTCACATTGTTCATTGCTTTTGCTCATGAAAATGCTACATAGAGCTGGCCGTGAGTGAAGCATGGCTTTGGTAAATATATGCCAACTCTATCAAATGTTTGACCTTGAGCTTTATTTATTGTCATTGAGTAGGAGAGGCAAACTGGGAATTGAGTGCGATGCAGAACGAAAGGAATATTGGCATCGCTAAGGTTCAGTTTTTTCCTTGGGATAAGTACTCTGTTATGAGCGTGAGAGCCACTGATTATTGATGCCTCGATGCTGTGCTCGTGAAGCTGAATGACCTCCAGTCGAGTGCCGTTACACAGTCCCTGAGTTATGGACAGGTTTCTCAGTAGCATGATTATTACGCCAACTTTCAAATTCAGTCTATGAGGAGGCATGCCAGACGGAATGAGAGAATTAATGAACTCCATTGGATAATTTTGTGCTTCTTCATCATTATCGCAAGATACGGAATCAGTGCTCAAGTAAGTTTTATTTTCTGTTGGTAGCATTCTTAAAACTTCCTCATTGACTGCTAAGCATTCAGAATTTTTTGGTGATAAGATTACTCTTGCTTTCATCTCTTCAGCTATACAGTTGTCAAACACCTCTGATATCAAAGAGCCATTACATGTGCATGTTTCAGGAATGTCTATAACATCTGGAGCCATTCCATCAAGAGTACTCTGGATTGATCCATCGCCCATTTATAGAAGCCATCTTGAAAATTCATGTTCATTTGCATTTGCTCTCATGTTCTGTGTGAGGCTCATGTGATGCAAGCTGTGCCATAAGTCTGAACGTTTGAGGCACACGTCAAGCACAGCAGCAGGAAGAGCTCTGGGAACAACCGGAAGTACTTGTCTGAAGTCGCCTCCGAGTAAGATTACTTTACCACCAAATGCAGTGTGGGTGTTCATTATAGCTCTCAAGCATTTATCGACAGCTTTCGTAGCATAGCATGGAATCATAGAAGCTTCATCTAGTCATTTACTCTAGTTTGTATGGCTTCATTGGTTTCTAAGATGTAGAGCTGGCCGTATCTTCTCTCTTCAGGATCATCTGCATGGAGGTTACTTGCGTAGTGGTAAGTTTGACCTTGTAAACGGAAACAATACAGTCCACGTCCTGGAGGATGTGTTATGTTCGCACCGAAAGATGCGAAAGCAAATGCAAAATTATAGTTTCTTATATTCTGTCTGAAATTAGAACACTCTGCACCGTCGGCATCAAAGAGTAATCTGAAATTTTCGGGGTATTCTTGTAGGAGAGGAAGTGAAACTTTTCCATTACGACAACAATTTAGTTGTTCTCTTTGGAATCTTAAAGCTCCGCAAAATTGACATCGGACATCCATGGCTCCAGTGTAATGTATTTGGTGTTCCATATTATTATTTCTTCTTTCAAGGTCTTTGTTTCTCTTGTTTCCTAGAAATTGCTGTCTCTCCACCTCGCTCATATCATTTCGTCTTTCTTGGTTTCTGTTTTTCATGTTCTCTAGAAATTTCTGTCTCTCCACCTCATTCATATTATTTCGTCTTTCTTGGTATCTGTTTCTCCCGTTTTCTAGAAATTGCTGTCTCTCCACATCATATATATTATTTCGACTTTCATGATCTCTATTTCTCATGATTGAAAATGCAATTCTCGCTCCTTCTGACTCATATTCATCCTTCACTGGTGAATTCGTAGTCTGCTTCTATCACGAGTTGCTTGCCTTTCGTCTTCTCGTAAGCGTTGTCGGCTCCTTCTCTGTCGCTCTCTTGCTGCTTCTCTTTGTTCTCTTATTCTCTGCTCCATTGTTTTAGATCAGGGGTGGGCAAACTTTTCAGTGCAAGGGCCACATTCAAAAATTCACAATTTTATGGGGCTGCATAGTACAGGTTTGCACATAAGTAAGGTATTGTCGGTATCACTGATACGCTAGCAGCACTTTTTGAAATTTAAAAAAATTCAAAAATTTCAAAAAATTCAAAAAATTCAAAAAAATTAAAAATTTCAAATAACTGACAAAACCTCAAGAATTTAAAAATGCAAAAAATTCAAAAATTCATAACTAAAAAAGAAAAAATTTAAGCAATTTAACACGTTAAGTGCGGTTGCCTAGCCGTTGCAAATCTTTACTTTGTACAAACAGTCGCTAGAAAGCTTTGAAAAAATTACAGAACCTAACCTGAGTGACCCACCGGTGGGTCACTTCGCACTTAACGTGTTAAAACATTAAAACAAAATAAAAAATGAAAACAACTAAAATATTTAATAAAACAAAAAAAAATTGAAAAATTTCAAAAATTAAGCCATTTGAAAACAAAAAATTAAAAGCATTAAAAAGTAATTTTCTGTCATCAGCAAAACAATAGAAAGACTACTTAAAGTTCGTATAGCAAAGCACCTTAATGACCAAAATCTTATTAATGACAACCAGGACGGTTTCAGAGAAAAACGTAGCTGCCTCACAATTCTCCTTGACTTCTTTGGAGAAGTTAATCGTAT
>VCRD01000158.1:448561-470775 GCA_006783055.1 Trinorchestia longiramus
TATTAATAAAATGGAAAAAATACAACGGAAAGCAACGAAGATGATTCCAGAATTCCGCAATCTCAGCTACGAAAGACGTCTTCAATGCCTTGAACTTATTTCCCTAGAACAAAGAAGACTGCGAGGACAACTTATTGAGACCTTTAAGTATCTCAATGGCCTTAACAATGTTACTCTGGAAGGGCTTTTCGAAAGAGACAGTAACGTACGAACCAGAAATAACGGTCAAAAACTATTACTGAGAAACTTCAAGACATCTCAAGCTATCAACTTTTTTCTCGTTAAAATTGCCGCAACTTGGAACCAGCTGCGAGAAAACATAGTTTCTGCTGGCACTGTGAACACATTCAAAAATCGTCTCGATAATTTTTTTATTACGAGCCCCCCAGTATTACATCCTACTAACTCTATGTCCCTAATTCCTTAAGGCTAATGTATGATTGAAATAAATGCTCGTGACATAAACGCCTGTGCATGAGTGATATGTGTGCACATGACTAAATTGACTTACGTGGTTAAGGTGTACGTGCGTGACTGATGGATTTACTTTAGACGGCATGGAACTTCGGTGTTGAACCAAGAATGGGCCAAACGGCTCGTTCCTATTGCCTTATTCTATTCTATTCTATTTAAAAAATATAAAAATTTAAGCCATTTAAAAAATTAAAAAATAGAAAACAATTCTAAAACCAAAACACTCATAAAATTCCCAACCCAAAGTAACGTAATGTAACGTGACCCGACCCCAACCGTATAATAGACACCGCAATGAAGGGTGTAACGCACATGTACGATAGTCGTTAGCATATTAATATATAGATAAGCGTATTAATATATAAATTATTCTTCTTGATCTCTCGCCACAAAGTCAAATAATTATTGTTTTTCTTGATCTCCAGCCACAAGGGCAAATACGACCCCTTATATATAGTATCTTCGTAGACGCGATACCGCCAGTCACGGCGCCTTCATAATAATGAGGAGCGTTACAAACGAACTTAGTTTTAAGCGTATTAATATATAGATTCCTTACACGACCATGTTATCGATAGATAGTATACAGAATAAAAGTTTTGCATACATTGATGAAAAATATTCACGAATAAAGCTGAAAAATGTATTTTGTTTCATAGATCCTTAATTTTATCACTTTTGAACCAAGGAATATAAACTGGTACTATCTGGGCCGTGTTATCAGTAGACAAGATCCAGAAAGGTAGTTCTGAATGAAATTCATACAAAATATTCATTTCGAACACAATAATTTGATGCAAATCTTTAATGCATTCATCTTTATAATAATTTCAAATTATTAAATCTAAATCGTGGAATTTCCACGGGAACTATCAAGTAGACAATGTACATATCTCCATCTCTCTCTCTCTTGCTCTCTGTGTCGGTGTGTGTCTGTCCCATTACTTACTACCTATTAATGAAGAAAAATTACTGAACTGAAATAAAAACGGGTATGTATGTAGTATAAGAATAGAATGAGGCTATAGGAACGAACCTTCGGGCCCATTCTTGGGTCGGATAATTACTTCGATAATTATTCGGTTGTTTACCCAAGTCCCAAGTATAAGCATTGTATTGTAGAGACCAAATGCCCTAATCACTATAAAATACTTAATTTTTCCGTTCATAGTTTTCTTCTCTTACACTGCCATGTTATCAGTAGATAAGATACAAAATGGAATCTGAAAAATATTCAGATTTTGACTCTCACGGGTAAAACTGAAAAATGTATTTATTTTATAAATCCTTAATTTTGTCACTTCTAAATCAAGGCATTTCAACGGGTACTATCCGGGCCATCTTACCAGTAGATAAGACACAGAATGTAAGTTCTATATCTATTGATGAAAAATATTCATTTAATAGTCAATAATTCTTCGTTAATCTTTAATGCGTTCGTCTTTATAATATGATAATTTCAAATTAGTAAAATCTAAGCCGTGGAATTTCCACGGAAACTGTCTAGTTACTACAAAGTGGGGTATAGATGATTATTATATTGTCAATTTTAATGTTATTTTAAATTTTTGAGAACCCGAAGAAGCGTTTTAAGCATTAACTTTCACCATAATAATAAGAGCGAAGCTGTTTGCTTAATCTGCCATGAAGCAATGCTCAATGGACAAATTCTGGTTGACGTTCCCGAGTGCCATGAGTTGAGCAAAATGCAGGGAATATACGCTGTTATTCTGAGAGCAGAATGATCTACATTTTTATTATTTTTTCGAATGTTGTTAATTTTTTTCAGAATATTTGAAGCACAATCTACCGAAATGTTCTTCATGCGTAAAATTTCGATCAATTTTTTTTCGTAGCAGATGACTAAAATATTAGACTTCTCAGATCGCTACGCCTTCTGAGTTGTTGGCTGTTTTTGTGCTTATATGTAATGAATGTTGCAGAGCAAGATAATTCATGTATGAAAATATCACTTCATGAGATTAATATTCATTAAAAAACATTCTTTATTCGGAAAAAAAAAACTTTATACGTTCGTTCATTCATTGGTGATTTTTATTATCACTAACGAAGAAGAATAACAGAGCACAAATTAAAAGCAAACGTCTAGCACAAGTATCTTTCAACTTGTCATTTTTATTACTGAAAGACTGCTTAGTCTTGAAAGTAGTCATATAAAAAGTATCTCAAGTCATCAGTGAAAGTAAAAAAGCTTCAATGCTTAAATGGCCACCTAGTTAAATTGGGGATCGTACAGCTAGAAATGACGAGCGCGTGTTGGGGATCGTACAGCTAGAAATGAGGAGGTTCGATGCTAAGAAATTAGGAATTATTGAAAATTTTCTGCTAGATCCCAAATTTAAAATGAACATTTAAATAAATATTTGCACAATAAAATTGATAAAACAATTGCTGAATTTTCTGCATTCTGTATACAACTATCACTAAGCATCGAATCGGTAAGCATTAAATGGGACAGCCAAATTTTTTTGAATGATGTTCAATCAAATTTGTAGGCCGCTGAACCTAGCACCAATCGAGAAAGATTAGTGCGATGGAGGGATACATTATTATATGAACATTATATTTTATTTTATTTTATTATAATGTATTTAATTAGATACATTATTAGATGAACATGAATGCATGCGCTTGCAGAGTCAAAATATACAAAGTCAAGACTATGATAAACTAAACCACACTTACTCATCGATCAGCAAATGGTTGTACTACAATGTTTTGTGAAAGTTTAATAGTTAAATCATAACATTTTATACTGTTTCATAAACAGCGTGAAATAATTTCTTAGTCAGGCACGCCTGAGCAATGGATCCGAGGAAGAATGTTCGACATCTGTTCTAAGGTCCTGGTTTCTAAACGCATTACATCCTCCAGAGAAGCACTGTAGTAATAAAGCACCCTGATTCGTTCTCTGGCCTCCGTCGTGAGTAGGACGCGCAATCTCTTTACTTGGATTGCGCATCTTCGACCTCTCCACTATTGCTTCAAATATTCATCGACCAAAATCACCTGCTTTTAATACAAAACTATTAAGTAAATCAGGACTGCCAACCCTGGAGTAGTCATGATTCCAGTGTTATTATACACCAACGCTGGAGGAGGGTGTTGTGGAACCCAATATTAAGCTCTTCTTCAGTTATAAGTATCGTGAGTCACCCATTGAGCTTCTTGTGTGATTGCCTGTGACAGAATTTTCAGAGATTTTGAGTTAGCTTGTTAGCCTGCTGGTTTAATAAAGATGAAAAGCTTAATCCGAAACTAAATTCTTAACTCATAAAATCTATTTAACCTATGGGTTAATTGCTAATTGTTTCGTAATTTATTTATGACATTAAACTTAAACTATTTGCTTAACTCACACAAAAAATCTTTTGTGATCGACAGATGTTTGTCCTTCATAGAACCAAATTCAAAGTCAGGTTCTCGAAGGGTGGTACTATTCAGCGTGCCCTTCCCTTTCTCCCTGTGGGTCGCTAGTCCATCTTCACAGCAGGACATACTCTTCCTTTAAATGATTTAAATTCGTACTTCTCTTTGTTTCATACGTTATCTTGTTTATTTTTGGGGGAGTAAATTTCTCGGGTATTTTCTGCATTTTCAATTTTCTAATTTCCACATTGAAAATTTTCCAAATTTTCATTTTGAAAATTCAGTCCTGATGAGTCATTATCCGAGCATTTTTTTCTTAGGAATATTTTCTTTCTGGTTATATTTTCTGAATGTTACTTTCATTCCTAATCGAAGGGAGAAAGCCTGTGTATAATGTCTATCTCATACTCTAATCTAGCTATAGGGAGAAACAGTATCAGATTCTTAGATATTAAGTGATCGAAGCTATGATTGAATTATTAAACTTTTATAAAACATTATAGTACAGCTATTTGCTGATCGATGAGTAATTGTGGTTTAGCTGATCATCGTCTTAACTGTTTATTTTTCGACTCGGCAAACGTGTTCATATTTTTATAAAAATTTATGTAAACTATTTGAATATGATCCAAATTAAATCAGATGAAAATTAAAAAAAATATTGAACTTAATTATGCAGGTATCAATTGGTTCGTGGATACTAATTGGAAGAGACTATAAAATGATGGAAAATCGTTATCCTCGATTAGTATTTACATCGTAACTATTGTACTCCACACACCAGTGAGAAGTTATGCTTGGTTTAGCAATTATCAAACGTGTAAGCCAACTATTTTAATACGTTCCTTGATGTTATAGCTGGCCATTTTGATATACCAGATTTGTGCGGAATCTCAGCTGCAACGAAATGGTATTATAATTACCAATGGTGAAGGATTCATTGATTTTTGTAGATGACATTGAACACGCTGCGTACATGCTTTTACAATATTGAACAATTTATGTAGGCTTAATTCACGTATTTTCTGATAGCCTTATGATTTGTTGACTTGATAATCGAAAAATTTCTCGTTATTTGTTGCATGTTAATGTGAATTACACAACCAACAACCGTGATTGCACTTACAGAACTTAAGAAATTTGGATATCTCAAATACCTACAAGAATATGCTTACATTTAGGAATCCACATGTTTCTTTTGCTTTTCATTCCCATAGAAACATTGAAAGTCTGTTATCTTGAATTGAATTTCTTATTGAAAGATGAAGTTAGAAATACTGCATGCGTGAGTTGGAAAATATTTAGAAACAAGAACATACATCCTTCGAATAATATATTTCATGCACTTCTGTCACGAGAAGCTCGAACATTTCTTGAAGCTTTCCAGTCAGGGAATAAAGTTCTGAGCTACAAAGAAGCTTCATAAAAACTTTTTTTAAGTTTGCAGGTAAAATTACTCCGGGTTTCCCATTTTTGAACCAACGTCTTTCATCTTTGAATTGAGTTTAAGGCTTTTAGAAGCAGTATGAACTTTTGCTTGCAGCCTGGTGACGAGCCCTTGAAATTTTTATCATAAGGAATTTAAATCCCAATGACTAAAATTCGTTTAAAAATAAACCTTGGTGTCGTAGTAAATATATTTTCTCAACACGTTAATTATGAAAAACAATCGTGTCTTAATTCCTATAAAAAAGAGTTTATTGGTTTTTCTTTATAATAATAACCGTGATTGTAAAACATGCCTCAGTTTGAGACAAAACTTTGAGAATTAAATGAACCTTATTGCAAACAAACGTGAATTACTGTCTTACCATTATTTGTGGTGTCGCATTGCAGAATAACCCAATAAAGAGTTTAAGATTTGAAAACCTGTTTCAAAGTTATTAACCTTTTTTTAAATTAAAATATATAATTTCCTCATTTCTATGAGCCCCTGCCAACAAAAATATCTGTGTTGTCTGTGTTGTACCGCATGTTGAATATCTGTTTTCTCTGTGTTGTACTGCATGTTGTTAAAGAAATGTAAACATCAACTTTACCGGAGAATTAATTTATTTAGACGAGAAATCTCTGAAAATATGTCTATATGTTTACATGTGTGGTAGTCATTCATAATAAAGCTTACTTTTCCCGATCACTCTCATAAATGTAATATGGGTGTCAACTAGATGAACATATTTGACAAATATTACAGAACAGTAAACAACGCGTTCATTTTTCAATATATATTAGAAGATGATTGAAATACACTCACCAACGTCCTAAAAATAAACCTCGAGGAAAACTTTCAAAACTGGCCATAGACTAAGGACCTTTTTTCTACATTCTACGACGCAAAGAGAAACTTTAAGGACTAGAACCACCAGAATTCCGGAATAATCACACCACTATTTGCAGACGAAGAAGCGCAAACTCAATTTGATAAAATTTAAAATTCCAGCGACTTCCATAAGGATGAATGGAAGGCTTTTAAGTCCGAGCAAAAACAGCAGAAGACGTCTACGGAGAATATTGCTGCTCAGTCCAAACGCTGTTTGTCAAAAAGTGCTCGCTGAATATTCGCAGACCTGCAAGAAGAACCCGAAATTAATCCAAAAAATGGCTGGGTATTCTGCTTTTAAATTCTACGGTAATTTATTGAGTTTTCTCATGTATAGTATTGTCAGTTCTACGTTTCGAAACATATGTCACTTTATGGAAAGAACACAACTATTATGAAAGATTTCAATAGCAGTCAACATGCGCAAACAACAGAACCATTTGCTCCTGACAAGCTGCATGAGGAAGATTTAACTGATGCATGAATTCAACGTTACTGGAGGATACAAAAAATTCTGCATGGACGTGTCTAAATATGTTCATCTGGATATTTTGTTGGATTACGTTCAATTGATTGGAAAAATTCGTAGTGAAAGAAACAAATTATAAAGTGGAAGGAAGGTAATATGTGTTCAGCATCTCCAATTCAAGAATAGACTATTTATGGTCTACTTAATTGTATAGACTGTACTCGACCGCCCACCCAATAACATACTAAAGGTAAAATAATGGGCCTATTCATAGCAAAACATAGGAAGAAAATAAATTGAGTCTAGAAGCAAATAGATGTTTATTCACCCTTTTCACCGCTCATTTTTTACGTTTTTGTATTCTTTTATGAGAATTGTTTGTCTATTTATCTAGGAAACACAAGGACCAATACCTATTTTTAAAACATTTCGATTTGAGCACATAGTGTGCTCAAATACGCTAATAGCACAACATAACATAGCTTAAAATACGACATAAAAATATATTTGAATATATTATATAGCTAGTTTTTATATATAAAATTATTTATCGAGGCCATAAGAGGGCTATTTGTATTACCAACAATGTATCTTGAAAGACATAACACTTTGTCTCGTATGAACTCAATCATTTTCCAGAGTGATAAGATCTGTTTTTAAAACCATTGGTATTTGTGCTTAATTGAAAAGTTCACAATACGAATCTGAATTGATTTTAACACCACAAGGAGTCATTGCCGGTACTATCAATTCGTTGATCGGTATCAGGTGGAATAATTGGGCCTATAATGATTTCCTGGGGTGCTAAAATTAACTCTGCTACTTATTCTGAAATTTTGAATTAAGAACTTTTACCTTTGCTTGAAGACCAGTCTTTTTCACTGCGGAAAAACATCATGTTTATTGAAGACAATGCACCTTCGCATTTAGCTAAAGCAATTAAGCAATATCTGATTTATTGGGGGCGATTCAAAGACGACAATTTGGTGGCATGGCCTCCATATTTGCCAGATTTGAAACCCATAGACAACTTCTGGTACATTATTAAGGGAAAATTTATGCTGATGGCGGAAATTTACTTCAAAACAAAACTTAATGAATACCATAGTAATTGAACCAAACAGGGTGCCATCTACTAAAATAAATAAATTGACAGAATCGACAAATGATCATTTTTTAAAGTTATAAAGTGTAAGGGACGTTACAATAATAAATAGCCTTTAGGTTTTGTTGAATCTGTTTCTTGTTCATTTCAAATGCTATAGATTTACATGTTACATCTTTGAAGTTAGTATCAGTTTCTTAACCCTCTTTGATAATGAATTTATTCTCTAGATCATGTTGGTCTAATTTCACTGGTCGAAAGAAACACCAGTTTTTCGAAAAAAGTGATGTGTCTTTCAATATACATGGTTGGCATTGCAAATAGCCGTCTTACATCCTCGATAAATAATTATATATTTAAAAAATAACCATCTAATGTATTCAAAGATATTTTTACTTAATATTTCAGGCAATCTTATATTAAACTATTAGGTTGGGTTGCATAGTAGATTAGCTATCAAAGGGTTTCTACCCAATCTCAGATATATCATAAATATGAGCTTGAAAATCTTTATTTGATGACTGATAATACAATTTCTGACTAATGTTGGTAGTATAGCATCATGAACATTCAAATTTTTTCTTTTAAAGTTTGCAGATCCATATCATTACGCTGATACCCAAGAAATGGGCATTCGGCTTGAAGACTTCTGAAGTAAGTTCTAGCCCAGAAATCAATTTCATCGTTGATAATTTATTACAAAATTCATTTTACCCGCACAACTCATTCGAAAGATAACTATCTTTATCAATGAATGCTTGAATAAGATCGTATGCACTCATGAGGAGATAAAGAACTTAACTAGTTGCCTGTGCATCACGTTGCAGAAGGGGTTCGTTTTCTCTCGAGGTCGCACTATCGTAAACGGATAACAAAGCCAGCATTGTGGTCAATGTTTGCAAACACACCAGCATCAACTGATACGTCCGCTGGAATGGAAGATATCAGAACAGACATGGCTGAATGAGCCTTTAATTCCACAGCCGTCCTAGCGGTGATAAGCTATCATTCCTGCTCAGGCGACCACGGGATTCTCACCGAGCAAGAAGGATGCGGCAAATACTCTGCAAGGCGTTGGGGAAGATATTCATAGAAATTGTTCTGTTTATGTTCTGAGTGAGGTGACACTTGTGAGAACTTTTCTGAAATATTCTGTGAAAAAAACAAAAATTTCAAGAGAAGTTTTGTCTTGTGAAAGTTGTTTCACAATGACGAAGTAGTTTTATCCAGAGAAAAAAGAAGTCTGTAAGTGTATGCAACTTGCTATTTCTTATAGACCACCTCGGAAAAACATGGTCAAAATTATCACTAAATAGATTATAACTTTGAAATATAACTCTATGGATAAATTTAACATTTTTCTCCGGGGAAAAAATTTAACAAGAATTTAAAAACCAGAATTATTTTTTCACCCTGAAGTAATGGGAGCCTGCTTATCTTGAATGAAGTTATGGAAACTGTTTTGGTATGAGTTAAAGTTAGGTCAACTTGAGATCCAGAACACGTATGTAATGCTGCTGAGGACCAACATAAATATCAGAAAACAAATGAGCAAGACTTTATTTAGTACGTAAATAGATGAAGACTATCATGTAAAACATTAAGGATTTCAAGAAGTCGATGGTGTTTTGTCTTATTGTGCCACGTACTTCTATCAACACCTTTTACCTTGTAAAAGTCATTCATTTGCTAATAAAAA
Organism: Trinorchestia longiramus; assembly: GCA_006783055.1. Taxonomy (NCBI): domain Eukaryota; kingdom Metazoa; phylum Arthropoda; class Malacostraca; order Amphipoda; family Talitridae; genus Trinorchestia; species Trinorchestia longiramus. Next base: position 458,019 of record VCRD01000158.1, read on the forward strand.
TATATTTTTAGATGTTATGTTCAACTGATCAGCTTAACTTCTGATCCCTGAATTTAAAGAACTAGCAGAAATGCTTGCAGCTGGATAGTTCTTCGCCCCACGCTTCGCCTCCTACAACCCAGACTGTAGGCAGTTGATAAGAATTCTGCGATCAAAATTGTACGAAAAAAACATAAATTAATGATACTTATATCATGAGTAAGTTTTCATTTAACACAGGAAAGAACGTTACATTAAAGCTTTAAAGAACTCTTAAATTTCATGTAAAAAGTTAATTGCTAAGTGGTGCTAAAATTTCATTCCTTTTTCTTCCAACTGAATAAACAAAGCTGGGGAATGGCAAAAATCTTATACACTCATCGATTATATCACTACAGTTAAAATTGTTTATTCTTCTATGAATTCAGTTATATATAATTTTATGAAACGGAGTAATTTACTGAAATGTCTTTTCAATAACATGAACTCATGTAAAACTAAATTAAAAATAAAGAAACTGAATGTTATTCACTACTGTTTTTACTTATTAATATGAGCGCTAGGAGCTGCAACGCTATAGAACTACGTGCAAGGATCTGCAGCAAACTCTTTCAGAACTATGAACGATGAAATTTGTTCTCATTACGACGCAAACACCAAACTAAAGAGAGAAGTATGTCGATCGTTGAAGAAACTTGCGACGAACACAGGATAAGATTTGCCTTAACGAAGTTAAAGAGGCATCGTCAATATAACGTCTCAGAAACAGATTGAAATATTTTTACGACCGGCACACACACACACTGCAAATATGTTCGTAAAACACGTAATTCACAGGGTTTTCTGCAGAAAGTTCTTTGCATGTAGTCAAAAATAAGTTGGAAAATTGACCGTTCAATTTACTGGACTTCTCGAAGTCGATCTGCATTCTCTCGCTCACCACTGAGAACTGGATTTTGATTGCGTAGGTAAGGGTCAATACTGCATTACTTTTTTTATCTTACGGTAGAATTTGGTAATGTGCATAGACATTGAAACGAAAAAAGCAAGTTGGAATATGTTTTCTAAAATAGGTGTAAAGTGTAGTTTGAGAATTCAAACAAACTTATTTCCAGCAGCTTAATAGAAGTTATGAACAGAATTACGCTAGCACATAAAGGCTTACGTTTCAGAAAGTGTTACTCTAAAATTTGGGATTTAATCTTTAAAACGTACTAAGAAAAAGCATCAAGATTCTTTATTTTTCCTTTAAAAATCATCTTCCAGCCTGTATTTTAAATTTTAAACAATTAACACTTAATTTACGTTGGTATATGACTGCTGAGTCATGGAGACTAGTATGAAATTAAAATGTATCTGTTAATTAGTACATGGCAGTGGAGTACTAAACAAGTAAATTTCAGTGCACAATTTCAAAATGTATCTGAAATTGTTGAACTAATATTCAGTTCCTATATTTTTAGCTTCCTACGTTTCAAATAAATTATTGATGAAAAAATTTCCAAACTGCCTTCTGTCTAGAACAGGGGTTCCCAAGCTGGGGTGCTCGCGCCTCCTGGAGCTGCGAGACGATATTCCAGGGAGTGCGGGAAAGGTCCAGGAAAATAATTGGATATTGGCTATATATTGACATTTTTTTCTTTTGCAATGGACTAACTTTGTTTTCATTTTAGAATCAAGTATCGTTATTTATTGACCGTCACATACATAGCTGAAAAGATTCAATCCTACCATACATTTAACACGTTCAGTAGTTCCTAAAGTTTAGGATCTAAACTGAACATGTTTGTTACCAGGATGAAACAAATTCAGGCGTCAGCTGTTCCTCACTGCCTGGCAATTTTTGTTGTTGTATTTGAAAAAAGTGGAATTTTCCAAGCATTTGAGAAGTAGTCCTTGTAGTATTTGGCACTATTCTTTACTACTTGTTATTTGTTCTATTTCAAGTAAGAGATTAATTTTCTGAGGTTCATTCCAATGCTAATTTATTATATGCTCTAGGGCTACATTTGCGATTTTCTTTGCAAATTATATTAAATAATAAAGTAACAATCTTTCTTTCGATAAAATATTATACGGAATTCGCATATTTTATTCTTGAACAAAATATAAATTTCAGGGGGTGCGAGGTTTGAATGAAATTTCTTTAGGGGTGCGGGGCGAAAAACATTTGGGAACCCCTGGTCTAGAAGAACAAACCTCATAAACGAAATTCAATCCGAAATGTTGAAATCGGTGATTGGGATTTTTTCAGTTCAGCTGTAATTCTTTATCATCTAATTTTGAAAAATGAGTCTGTAATGAACATGAAAATCGCTAAACTAAATTCTTCCGTCGAACAAAATTTTGCGAGTTATAACCCACTATTTTTGACGAAGGTGTACATGAAATCTACAAATTTTTGTTGCTATTTAAGGAAATATGTTCTACTATCTGTGCTTCTCGATCGAAAACATTATGGTAGAAGGTGACAGGATAGATCTCGTTCGCAAGTTTTCATTGTTCTCTGGAAGAAGTACGATGTATTTTCCAATATCACGACAAATCTTATCTTATTTGAGAAATAATTGCTTGTTATCTGCAATGAAAATGAAAAGTTCTATAGGAATTCAGGATACTGTAGCTATAAGAAACGTACGAAAAATCTGAATGAATACGAAAATAAAATATTTCAGAAACAATATAAAAATAGAAATTCATCAATCAAACCGTTGTAGCACAGGCCAACGCAATGGGTGGTGATAAAAAATAGACATCAAGGAGCGAAGCTGTGGAAAAATGATGATAGAAACAAGTTTCCCTTGTGTGCCAAAGTTATCACAGCTGTTGCTGATCTCGAGCTGGAGGCTGACATCCATCACTGCGGCTGCGAATGTAGCTTTGGATGAGCCATGGATAAGTCGTTTCACCAACGTCTTCCCATTTGCCTTTCCTTCTAGAAATCGAGAATCAGTCTTTATGGGAAACGTAGGGAAGAAAGCGAATAATTTCAAGCAATCATTCCCTAGATTTGAACTTCTATTGAATTGTGTTAAATTTAGCATTAGAGTGAAATGTGCTTGGCCAAGTGAACCTATATGGTGAATTTTATGTTTCTTGTATGAGAGAAAACATGAAAAACACATTAGTAGTGTTTCGGGAAGCAAAAAAGGCAGAGTCAGAGGAAAGTCTCTTCTTAAAATCTTCACAAGTTTGATCATCATTAAGAACAGAGATTAAAATCACATTCTTAAACTGAGTTCGGGAACATATAACAAATTTGGGTTTAGTTAAGACAACTATTAGAATAAGAATTTCCCTTATGGATAAACGTATTTGACGTCTATTCCATAAAAACATGATTTTTTTAATGTTTCACTTATGATCGTAAAAGTTGACTTATAGTGATATAAAATTTGAAATTAGCTCTATGTTTAGTCACATATTCAATGCTGTGAGGAAAACCTCCGCTACTTTGCCATTCTTCAACCATGCAGAATCGCTAGAAATGTGTTATGGATAATACAAACTCGACTCACAATCTGACTTAAAGAGAGAAGCTTACCAAGTTAATAGTTTAGAACACGATGAAATACGTTACAAAAATTATTTCTAAATATTTTGTTATGCAACTTGTGATCCAGCGTTATTGTAGCATAACTTTCAGTTTTAATATAGTATAATATTTCGAACTGGTGTTTTAAAAGTTGAAATAAACAAAAATTAAATCGGAAAATTTAGATTGGTCTAACTCGAATTCTATCTGTACATTCACTGCAGGACAAAAACTCGTCAGAATACGCGTAATATCGTGTGAAATTTAGTGCTCCTACTACATATTTATTTTAAAAAGCGTATGCGTATCAAATTTTATTAAATGCGTATTCAACCTCTCAGCATTGATCAAGATAATCGAAATTAAATTCTTGAGTTAATTTTCAACATTTCCCGTTCCCGTAAAATTTATCGTAAGAATTCTAGTTGGCGGACACGTTATCAATTTCTTGGCCAATTTCTAGAATGAACGCTAAAAGCCTGGTGTGGGCTTCTACAAAAGTGAAGTTCTTGTAAAATGACATTACGTGACGTATACTACCATCTAATGTCAATTTATAAATATTAAACAGAGCTAAGTGGTTAGGAAATGGGTCATGTACGAATTGTCTTCGGAAAATCTCTGTTGCTTGGTGAGTTGTTTTCACCTTCAGTCGTCATTTTCGGGTTGGCTTCTTACTGATGATTATTAGCGGTCACTCACAAGGAGAAAAAAATTGTTTTTTATCAGTCGAGGAAGCTAATCTGCGTGCAACCGAGGGGACTACATGGGAAAAAATTCTAGCAGAGATTGTAGTGGAATATTACTGGCATTATTCGTTACAAATTATTAGATAATAATCAAACAATTGCTAATAATCTATTCTGTGATTGATTAATCAACAAGCCGTTTGGATAAGAAAGTAACCCTTCTTGGTCAACAGAAAGGGTGCCATCTTTCATCACGACAATGCGTGTCCTCACATAACCTGATTAACCGAATAAGTTTTAGATGAGCTCGGTTTGAAATTATAACTCTACTAGGCAGTTCCCGGATTCTTCACGGTTTAGATTTGGCTAATTTGAAATTATGATACAGACTAGTGTACCCAGCCGTCAAAAATGACGGCGGGGATTCCGTGATAATACTTCAGCGGTGCTCGCGAATGAACAATTGCAACAATTTCAATTTTTCTCCTTTCGTCCAAGTCTTCTTGGGACATGTTAGCTGTCCATTCCATAAAATTTCTCTTTCAATTAATTCTTTTTGCTTTCGTTCAAGTCTTCTTTCGACATGGCGGCTGTCCTTTCCAAAAATCTTTCTCTTTCTTCTATTTCTTCCTGAGACATCGCAGCACATGCTTCAGCTTTTCTTGCACAATCCATCTTTCTTCTCTCTTCACAACTTTCTTTCGACAGAGTTTGCCTCTTTAGATGCTTTTTTCCCGATCATAGTCCAACCTTTGCTTTACGTTCTCGGCGAGTTTTTTGAGAGATATCTCTCCCCTCGAGCTTAGCATCCACGGCTCAAATATTGGCCGTATCACTGGTACTTTGCCGAGATCTTTGACTTCTTTTCCTCGCTTGTGCTAGTCTGCGTTTCCTTCTTTCTGGTGTTTCTTCCATTATTCTAATGAATTTTCAGATTTAACTTGCATCCAGAAACATACTTTTAGATGACACGACATATCCCCGTTCTACGATATTTAGACCGTTCAGGAGCATCTTGCCGTTGAGAAAAGTTATATTCTGCTTATTATTATATTTTAGGCTGCTGCAGGTAGTTGATGACTTATTCATCAGGAAAACCTTTTTCCAGCAAATTGCCATAGCAAAAGGGAAAACGGAGCTTCTAACACTTCCAGGCAAAAAATATCCGAAATAGCTTATGCACGACAGGATCAAAAACACAATCAAAGATACTGCAATTCATTACCACGGTTAAAAGATGGATATTACAAAATCAAATAATACCGAGCTATGTACTTTTCAGAGCGAAGTGATTTTTTTAGACTCACGGTGTGTCTGTTGGATGAGGCAGTCGATGTCCAATAACATAGTTTGAAGTAGAAACACGACACGATCTATGCTACCTTTTAAACGAATGTTGCCCCCATCTTGCAAGGGAGCAAAATTCTGTTGTTGACTTCTGGGATGATTAGAATTTTTTTTCTTTTACTTTAGAAAATAAAAATATAAACAGTAATTTTCGATGAACGTCGTGATTGACCTCCGTCATCGAAGAAAAAAATCCTAGCGTCCGGTAATAATTCCTAAGATTTAATTTTCAGAACAGATTTTCCCATTCCTTCAAGAGTTATAAATACGTCTAATGAAAAATGTGAGAGCAGCAGGGACCATATTTCCTGCATGGCCTCGTATCTGTCTCCTCAGTACACGTTACAACTTTTTGACAACCGCAGCTGCTTGCATCAGCCTCTGCTCACTTCTAATTAGTCCGTCATCTAGGCATGTGGCCGCGGATAAACACGTTGTAGCCCAGCTACAGTGACAGATGTTTTTGCGGAAAATATTCTATGTATTTTTTTCAGTTATTTCTAGTCATTTCTCAAAATGTAAAACTCTTACTGCTATAAGGTATGCACTCAGGTGTTTCTCATTTGTTAGTAATCTTCGATGCAGCTCACATGTATCATACTTATTGAACTGATTAAACACTGAGGGATGAATCACTGGAAACTACTAAAGTGTTTTATTAGATGTCATCACACAACACATTATTGTTCTGGTGTCTTTATTGTCGTAGTCAAAAAATCGGTGCTAAGAAAATACATCAGAAGTACAAGATTCATTTATCATTTATAACCCTTCATTTTGTTCTAATTCAGTTGACACCAAATTACATGGAAGAATTTATTACTCTTATGCCATGAAGGGCTTGTAATCTGTATAGGTATTTAGAACTACAGAAAATAACAACTACAAAAATGTGGGGGTTTCGAAGTTAAGAAATGTCATGGCATAATTTCCATACTTTGGAACATCACCGTGACGTGAACATTTCTGGTCGCAATAACGGAAGAATTTGAGGTAAAGGAAAAATTCCTCCTTGGTTTGGCACGACAGAAAACTCAGGTCGTCAAGTGCATACTTTTAAACAATATTTCATGTAAATATGCGAATACTGCGCCAGTTGCTGATCAATCAGACTTTCATTGACAACAATAATGCGGTAAATGGTATTACTCTATTCGAATTTCATCATTTGAAATACATGAACTATTATTAACTACAGAAAATAATTTTCATTGAATTCGATATGACACTTGTTTGAAACTAACTTTCAGTTTATGTTTCCAAAAAATGATTTACATTTCATTTTTACGCGACAAAACTCAGTAACCATTTATGTAGTTATTAGATGGATACAGTGATCATAGTTTTACATTTATTCTTAAGTTTGAATAATGAGGAGCCAACAACCTAATCATCCATTAATAAAGTAAAACAGTTACCAACGATACATTTCTTCTTTAATTGATAATATAGGTTTTGCCTTGATAGGAGTAGAGCAGCCATATGATGGACTGGTCACTCCTAGGGGCTGAAAAAAGCTCAAATAAATCGAGTCTCTCCCATTCCTTAGAACAAAAAGAAAATGAAAAGTAAATAAATTGTGTGGCCGAGCGCATGACCGCAGTACTTATTTTTTACCTTATCTAATCTAATACTACGAATGACCGTCGTGTGTTTATCTATTTATTTGTTTATATATTTATTTATTTATTTATATGTTTCGTGTCACTTTCAAAAAAATTGAAGAGACCCAGATCCTTATATACTCGAATCCGTACTGTGGATACCGAGTTCGGCGGGGTATTGCCCTATGATTCGGGTACATTGTACCCGAATATGACACTAATTGCAGAGTCAATTGCAGCAGTAGAAAACTATGTGTCTTAGTTTACACTAGGAATGTTGTCATTAAAGAAATACTCAATTAAAACGTTTGTCCTCTGTAAATATATAGTATATTGCATTGCATTTTTATATGTAATTTTATTTAATATCTTTCCAACAGTATTTGCCATCATTTTTGATGGCACGGGTATTATCATAAAATCTCTGTCATCATTTTTGATGCAATATATTTAGTTTTATATATATTTACAAATGACAAACATTTTAATTGAGTATTTGTTAAATGACAACATTCCTAGTGAAAACTGAGACACTTACTTTTCTACTGCTGCAATTGACTCTGCAATTCGTGTTATATTCGGGTACAATGTACCCAAATCATAGGGCAATACCCCGCCGAACTCGGTATCCACAATACGGACTCGAGTATATAAGGCTCTGTATCTCTCTAATTTTTTGAAAGTGACACGAGACATATAAATAAATAAATATGTAAACACACGACGGTCATTCTTAGTATTAGATTAGATTATTTAATATCTTTCCAACAGTATTTGCCATCATTTTTGAAGGCATGGGTGTTATCACAAAATCTCTGCCGTCATTTTTGACAGCTGAGTACACTAGTTTTAATATATTACGTTCTGTGCACAACCACGAAAATAGAAATTAGAAATTCAAATTACCCCTCAACGAGAACATGCGCAGAAGGTGCAGATTTATGCTGAACACGAATGTCTTATACTTTCGAAGCAATCTGCAAAAGTTAGGATCTGACACTGAAGGACTTTAAAGCCTAAACTTTATTCGATTTGAATCAAAAAATGGTCTTTGAAACATTAGTCTGGTGTGTGGCAGAGACGTTTTGCATGCTGATTAGATTGAGATTCCAAGGTCCGTAAACTCCACGCAGAAACAGCCTTCAAGGGCTCCTATTCTCGTCTTTTGGGACCTTCAAAGACTCCAAATTTTAGAATTTTGAAGAACCTATGAGGTATTCAAAAAGCGCACCACAGTTTCTAAAATTTGCGCTCCTGTCGTGCAAGTGAAGCCTGTAAATAAAATCTGTCTAGGAAATAAGAAAAGTTTCGGTGATATAATTCGTAAGCTCACAGCCACTTCGTAAATGCATTACACTCGCAGGACTGAACAGTGAATCTTGATTTCTATATAAACTTTAGGGACAGTTCTGCTCACACTCTAATACAGAACGTTGGGAAAAATACGAGTATTATGATTTGTACATGAATTGTTCAACTGATCGGTATGTTTTCATCAGCTGATGGAAATTAGAAAAAAATATTTATAGGTAAAATGCAGTTTCCTACACTGTATTTTCTCCAAACAGAGAAACCATACGAAATCAATTTATGGAATTATTTTTATGTCCAATCACTTCTGTACAATCAATTTGTAGAACTATTGACTTTATAGTATGAGATTCACCGAAGAAAATCACAACAGTAAAATGAAACCAGACACTTCAACGCCGTGCTTGCACGCTAATCATGCACAACAAAATTTGTTGCATTTTTTCAAAATTCTGTATGTTTTCTAAAACAATTGTCAGACGAGAGCTCAAAATAGTTTCATGATGGACAGAATACAGAGCTGTTATTTGCTGCTTTTTTGAGTTTGTACATGTGTATTTCAATTCACTACCACAGGTATATTTTATTTGGCTTACACAGAATTGCGTGAAGAGCTATCTTTCATGACAAAGATCTAGATTTGTTTCATCTATAACTTTTTTTATTCTACGTAGAGATAGGGATGTTAAAGTGAACATTATCAAAATTTTACGAAGCTTTTAACACTTAATATATATTTTTTCTAAAATTTATGAGTTCACTTGGTAATGAAGTCTCCGTCCACCCCACATACATTCAAAATGCATCAATTTAGCATTGCATGCACTTATCCAGTTTACTTGTTTTAGTTCACTACTTAAAGATATAACCAAACTGAAAATACGAGTCAGTAAGCAGTACTTGCTGTTGGGTTCTACTGACGTTCATTAGTGTTCATATGGAATGTATTCAAAGCTTAACTATATGTAATCTTGTATTTGTCTTTCCAAATTAGTCATCAACGTCTCTTTAAAATTTAGGCTTGTATTTGTAGTTAGGTACGACTTGCCCCCACATCACCCTACTTCCCATTGTGGTTAATTATATGTTGTTTAACTGAATGAAACATATTCTGTGCATAGGCACATTCTGTGGCGGCAACGCTTAGTGAGTATTAAAAAATGATCATTTACTTCAGGAAAATTTAAAACCCTAGAGCAAAATTTTGGTTCTTTACTTTTCATTCCTCAGCTAAACATTTGCCCTTCAACTAAATTAACCTGCACAAGACTCGGTAAGCCATGCACAACTTATTATTTGAAGTGATCGTCATTTTTATGACGATTTAAACCACTAGGTAAATTCAAACAGAATAGGTAGGAGAAATACATACTTGTTCTAGTAAAGCTATATAAATCTGGTGTCCAGCTGCAAGCACTTAATAAACAGTACATAACATCGTCAAGTCCGTGAGCAAACTCGGGTATGCTGGCAAAAGCCTCACATTTTCACTTTTTAAATCCAGTCCCTAAGCTTTGACAAGCGAAAATTCTTTTTGTAATATAGGATAATTTCAAAAGTGAGCCCAGCATTGAGTTAGGGTGCTGAGAAAATGAGATTGTATTCAGTCAACATTACTTCATTTTCTGGAGGGCAAAGAGAAGGCATTGTGCACAAGCATTGTCTGATGAATTAGAAAAAATTTAGATGCTAATTATGAAAAATGTAATTGAAAGCAAACATAAACATCTGAGAACGTTAAACATTGAACATCATGTTTAAGAACAGTGAACTTCAAATTAACCATTTCTACGTATTTAATAATAATGTTCGTGAAATTAAATGAATTTAATTACTCGATATGGCTCGGAAAACTTCAAGAACTAGGCTGCGCCGTGATGAAACTATCAGTTTTCTTTCAGTGCTTTCAGAATGCTATCCTGTTTGATAACACAGTCCGTTTTGTAGTCCAGCACGCATATAGTAAGTGGCAGCTGTGGTGATAAGCCATGAATACATTGTGTGCGTTGGAGTGAACTGCAGGCCTCAAGCTGAGGTGCGCCCTATGAAGTGCTGTAATGTGGCATATGAGTGCATAACTTTGGCTGCTACCTGGTTATAGTGCACAGAATTAAATTTTGACATCAAGTGGAGCTGAAGATCAAATGAGCTGTGGTCAGTTTGATAAGAATCATTGACAAACACTACTGAATTGAATATTCATGTGCTTTCTGATTATGTCTGTTTTCAGTTCAGCTATTTTTTGTATGAGTTTTTAAACTGTGAGCTGATTAAGCTTTTATGCATTTGTAAGTAGTTTATTCTACAACATTCATTTATTCTAAAAGGAAGTAGTAATTATTTTTTAATTGTCCCGTTTCATATTTTCTGTTCGATTGTGAATTTTGAATCCCTGGTACAAAATTTTTTTCGGTATTAAGTTGAGAAAAAATCTGTGGTGTCAGGATGTTTCTTTTCTTTGCTACTCCATTTCAATTCTTGTATTAATTTTTACTTTGCTTCTTAGACTACTTGATGCGATAAAATATCTGAGGATTTTCTAATAGTTTTTTTAAGTTGTGTTACATGCCGATTTTCAGATATTTTTATTATTATACTTAATTAAAACAAGCGTAGTGTGCCTAATTAACTAATTATCTCAATCATCCGGGTCAATAATTACAATTTTTTGTCAGATTTATGTAGCCTTGTTTAAATTTATATTTTTAATTTTTTTTCTCTTTGATTGAAGCTAACTAGTATTAGTTACTCTGGCTGCTTGAATCATCATAAGAAATATTAATTCACTGCCAAAAGCTTCAATTTTCCAATGTAATTCATATCTTTCAGCTATTTTTTAACTTGCCGACAGTAATTTGAGAACCAGTTTTGTTATAGCCAAAGAACAATGGACATTTCAAGGTGTTTTTAACTCCTGTGAATAACAATTTGGGTGAAAAATGTGCTATCTGCTCTCTATCTGTTGAACTGGAGAGAACTTGACGTTATACATGACACTAGATTTTTTGGGAATTTGAAAACTTGGTCAAATAGCCAATGAAATGATTTTGGGCAAAAAAGCGTATTAATACTTACCGTCGATATCCTTTACGTGAAAACGTACTACCTGCCTTCAATATGATTATCTGCTTGAAAACGCATTAATATCTTCTCTTGATGTGATCTTTGGGAAGAAAACTCATTAATATCTTTCTTTTATAAGGTCCATGGAGTGAAAACGTATTGATATCTTCGTTTGAGATGATAGAGCGGTCTTATCAAACTAAGCCATTATCGCATGGGTTAGAAACGAAACGATAAGTGAAGTTTCACTTCCATTTTTATGAATACATTGCTTGTCCAAGTCGCAAGCAAACCACTGCCATATGAAATTAGGACCATTTACATGTATAGGAAGAATATAGACCTCTGAAGCAAAAATTGAGGTCCTATATTTTTTATTTATGAACACTGAAATCAAATTGGCCGGTATCTTTTGCTTGCCTCCAAGACACTTTTGCTTGCCTCCACGACACTTTTGCTTGCCTCCAAAACACTTATGCTTGCCTCCAAGACAGTTTTGCTTGCCTCCAAAACACTTTGGCTTTCCTCTAAAACACTTATGCTTGCCTCCAAGACAGTTTTGCTTGCATCCAAAACAATTTTGCTTGCCTCCAAGACACTTTTGCTTGCCTCCAAGACACTCTCGCATGGCATTTCGTATCAACTGAAGGCTTGTAGACTGTGGACAAAGTTTCAAATTTTTTATTCATGCTCGTTGACACGCTGTATGGAATTGTTTACACTATAATTTGAAGATTTTCCCACTATACATATATCACGAATTCGGTAGTATGAGTAGTCTTCGATTGATGCACCAGAATAATTTATACGAAGCGCGTACTGTAAAATATTGCAGTGAACGGATTATTCTTTAAAATCACGCGGCCTCAGATCTACCTCAAATTTTCCACCACGCTCCAGAACTCCGCGCTATGCGATCGTACAAAAAGCAAACGTTTTGAGTAAAAACTTGATATTTTTGATTGCATACTAAGCTCTCCATTAAGTGAAAGAAGTAACGGCAAGCAAAATTTTTTATGATTGAAACGTAATACAACAGACAAAAATGCGTACGTTAGCGAAAAACAAACTTAATGTAAATATTAGACACAGAAATTCAACTCAAATTGTAACTCAATAAAAGATGGAAAATTAATCAATGCCTCAATGATAGTTTTTTGTATCTTATGTGAATTTATGTCTGCATGTGACGAAACACTTCTGTGTGCTCTGAATGACCACATATACCA
>VCRD01000159.1:17971-28041 GCA_006783055.1 Trinorchestia longiramus
TTGATGCCTTGAGCTGGCCCAGATGTTGCTTGATGCCTTGAGCTGGCCGAGATGTTGCTTGATGCCTTGAGCTGGCCCAGAGGTTGCTTGATTCTTTATGCTAGCTCAAATGTTACAGGATACCTTAGACTGACCCAAAAATCGCATAATACGAAGGGTTGCCATACCCACAGGTGTTACGTGACGTATTCTTCATGGTGCCAGACGCGTTCCATGTGCTGGTGCCATTGCTTCAGCTGCGGAAGCTGGCGCAGCAGCAACACCTGCCGTCCGCAGCCCATGTGGTCACCACTCCGGAGTTCTGCGCGTCCGTCGCCTTCGTCTGCACTATGTGGATAGTTGCTCGGCTACTTTGATTTCTTCAACTGCTACCAATTTAAGGTTCATAAACTGTGCATTTGTTGCTAATGTAAGTTAAAGAGAGAGAAGTACTCCCTCTGGTCGGGAACAGCTTGTGCACATAACATTCCGGCGTTTAGTGGTTTCAAGAAAATTCATTTCGTGTGTGTGATTAAAATTAGGTTCGAGCGCGTTAAAACTAGTGCGTACACTGCGTTCGTTCAGATCATGGTAAATAATAAATAACACGATCGTTTCTACCAAAAGATATTAAATAAATTTTTCAGAGGAGTAGCAAAAGGGAAGTTGAAAACGAAGTAGAAAACACTAAACAAATCAAAGGTGTCAAGTGCATGAATTAACAAAAAACGCTCAGCCGCCTTCCAAGCCCTGCTGAAAAATAGTAAAGTTTGAGTATATTGTAATGAAAATATATCTTTTTTTAAAGAAATTGATTCTTCATTTTTGTTTCTTGTACTATTTGTAAAGTATAATGTATAACGTTAGGAGTATAATGAATGAGTTAAGTTTTTAGACTTTATTCGCTCTGTACCAACTTTTTCCGACCAGTGGGAGTGTTGTTAAATCTAGTTCAAATTCTTTATTGTAACGATTTGAGTCTCATTGAATTTCTTGTAAAATTTATTCTTTAGCTATGTTCTCTTCATCTAATCTCTATATTAAATTCAATTGTGCATACGGTTGTCATTTATATATAGACCTATAATTGCCAGTATTTAAATATATAATCATTCCATTTAAAAGTACATTAGATTTATGCTGACTTGCTATGTATAGAAGATTTATTGGTTCTAATACAGCATGTTGTGAACGTTAGTGGAGTCTATTTAAAATATCGATTGTCTATTTTTCTAAAATGCAAGAAACTTTCTTTGTGCTGCCTTACAAAGATTCAGGGAAGTCTGCTTCGTTTCTGACTCATGCTTGACTATGGAATGAGCTTGTGAAGTTATGAGGATATCGCAAAGGAATCTCGTTTTTTCGCCTGAATATGTGTTGAATATGATTGAAGCTCTAGTTTATTATCTTTACCAGCATATTTGTCCTATTTTATGACTCATCACTGACTTTGGTTTCCATTGATATAAGTATTTCTTTTGTAAACGATTTTGAGCAAGTGACACCTTGCTCCATACCTTCCACGATAACACTAGTGGATTGTGTTCGCGTCTTCAGATGGATAATATGAGTATATGTATGATCGAGTAATAAATCAAATGAAATGAGTATTAGATTGAAACTGTTGTAGACTTTATACATCTTAAGAGGGCTTGTGATGAAAAGAGTTGGATGTACTGTGCACGCGAAAGATTTTGAGTTTTTGCAAAGTGGATGAAAGATTATTAAATACGGTAACGATTATTACAAATGAATAGAAGCATGGGACAAAATAGTGAATGTGATGCGCATTTATGTCTAATGCAGATAGGGTTTTTGCTGATCTTGCTGTTGCCAGAGACCAGCTGTGGAAAGAAAACTGCACTGTATATTAATGCATGTACTGTCACCGGCTCTGGTGTATTCTGTCAACATCAAAGTGTTGTGATATGGTGTTTGTTGAACCACGTTAGTAAGCAACATTGCGATTTATACTTCTCAGTGTTCGACCACAACTTAACATTCATAGCAGAACAAAACTACAACGTACGAGCGAGCGTCTTTACTTTTGTTTACATGTCAGAACACTAGTAACCGCCGTTTCTAGCAACGCATGTAATCTTTCAATTTAAATCGGATAAGGAACGTACCATATAAACACTTCTACATCTTGAGGCAAATCTGTTCTCCTTATTGCCTCATCGAAATATACGAAGCACATTCACATTCTTTAGACTGGCGTAGCCATTCTTCCTGCATCCGCTAACCACTGAATTAACTACCTCACCCCATAGAGCTTAATGATCCCAACTCTACTGTGCTGCCATCCCCCGCTGTACGCGTACAAAATCTGTTGAGATATTTCTAAAATACTCGTTTCAGTCTTAATCGTCATACACTTCATGTTGCCGTCCCCCATTTTTTTGTTGCTGGTGGAATTATAATAATTTGCAACGTTAGGGCAAGGTTATATATGTCTAGAGATTTGGCCGAGGTTTGAAGTACGGTTGGTTGGATGGTAGCTCATATGAGTGAAATTCATTACTTTGAAAGGTGTGTGATAGGAGAAAAGTAGAATTAAGCTGATATTATTGTCCTGAATGTGGAACCTTCAAGTCAGGTCTTTCTGAGTTTGACTTCAAGAAGTTTTTTATTAAGCACTCTTTGATGTTTGATATGCCTGCTGCATGCTGCATTAGAGTCCACTTTTCTGACTTTGTTTGCTATGAATAAATTAAAAACAAGGAGTAAATCACTTGTAAAAATTCTCGGCGCTCGGAAGTAACTAACACGAAATGTAAGTGTTTTAATTTTTGTTTCCCTAGGGTGCTTTTTTTGAGCAATTTTCTAGAATACCTTTAGATTATCTCAGGTTCTTGTTAGATACAGTACTGTTTACATTAATAGTGATATCATATTTTTTATTATTATTATTCTTTTTACTGCCTAACTCTTCACTGCTCTGTGTATCGTGCTTGATGCAGTTGCCTAAAATACTGATTTCCATGTCATAATTACCCAAGAATAGTTTTTTAGCATTCAAAATTAAAAGCTTTATCAAGTGTATCAATGGCTTCAGTGGTTGCATGACCTAACCCGCCTCCAGACCTCATTCCATATGGGGAGTGTGCAGTGGTATATTCATTTTATTTCAATCGTCCACCTAAATAATATAACGGATTAGATTAGACACTTGTAAATTAGAGAATCTAATGGTATACGTATATTTTTAAATAAACTAAAGCAGATCGGTGTTGAAATTTTTCACTTACATGAGCTCTATAATTATCAAGTGTTGTAATCGTTAAATTCTTTATTATTGTAATCAGTCACTCGCGATGCATCTTAATTACGCTGTACAAAAATGATTGTTACTCTTGTGCATAATATCACAAGCATTTTACCAGAGTTTGTGTTGACCTTTCCACACGTTTAGTGTTGAGCTTTCCACACGCTTTGTGTTGAGCTTTTCACGCGTTTAGTGTTAAGCTTTCCACACGTTTAGTGTTGAGCTTTCCACACGTTTAGTGTTGAGCTTTCCACACGTTTAGTGTTGAGTTTTCCACACGCTTAGTGTTGAGCTTTCCACACGTTTAGTGTGCCTTACATGCACATACGTAGCGAGTAAAGTATAATCTCGGTTTATTTTCTCACCTGGTTGCGATGTGAATGAACAGGTCAGCAGTTTCTGGGCTTGTTGTGGCTGAGTGCACGTTCTAATGAACTTGCAGTGGAAGAAAGTGTCAGTACTGAAGTGTCAGCGTTCCACTGATTGCAATAACCATGAACTCAGAAATATAAAAGTCTAAGTCTTCAAGAAATAGGCTAATCACTCAACGTGAGTCATGTTTCGCATATTACAGCAGAAATACGGCCAGAAGGCGCAACGGGTCTATTGTTACAGATTTTTATTTCACATGAATGTTTAACAGATGTATTTATAGAGGTATTTCTTATTAAGAACACACAAACAAATCACAATCCTAATTTGAAAACCTTGCTACGTTTGTTTCTGCTACGGGTCTGGTAAGTTTTGATACTCATTCGCAATGATGGTTTAAATCGGTGTTTCTCAAAGTTTTTTCAATCACTGCCCCCTTAGGACGCTATTTGATTTTCCACCGCCCTATAATGATTATATTACTGTATATTATACAGTAATATACGCCCCCCATTCAAGGCGTACCCACCTACCGCCCCCTTGCATTTCCTCAACGACCCCAGGAGGGCGGTACGGACCACTTTGCGAAACACTGATTTAAATAATTACCCCTATTTCTGTCGGTGACGCTATTTTCTGTCTCCGTAGTAGTTGGTCCGTGTTTGGTGTTCATTCTGTAGCCTTAGTATTCTTTATTGTTGATGTGTTCCTGCCATTCAAGGGCGTTTGCATACGTGCTGTGGTTTACGTAGTAGTAACTGCCGAATCAAGTTCTTTTCATGTATGGATTTCATGACTATGAGTGAACCTAGAAAGTAATAATGATACTGTATCAATGATAAATATTTATAGAATTATGGTGAATAAATTGTTTTTGTAGAAAAAATAATACATTCGACCTTGAATTTTTATTGCAAGTTAAGAATTATTTAATTTAAATTTTTACTTTGTATGCGTTGATATAATTTGGATCTTTAGTGCACGTTCACTGACGATTGAAATCGTCGTGTTGACATATTTCACGCTGTAATCTCGTTTTAGTTGGTCTGTTATTTGTTCTTCTAATCCTGTTACTCCTGGAGTGTTTGCGTTGTTTTTGTACTGATTGCGTGTTTGCGTGCTCTAGAACAGTGATCTCCAACCCCCGGGTCGCGGACCGGTACCGGTCCGTGGATCAAATGGTACCGGG
This sequence comes from Trinorchestia longiramus, assembly GCA_006783055.1. Classification (NCBI taxonomy): domain Eukaryota; kingdom Metazoa; phylum Arthropoda; class Malacostraca; order Amphipoda; family Talitridae; genus Trinorchestia; species Trinorchestia longiramus. Next base: position 22,780 of record VCRD01000159.1, read on the forward strand.
CCTCCCAAGAAACAATTATTTCCATTTTATTTCCTGTGATGTATTTCTCTCGGGATTGTGCGACGTTCTATGGACGAGATGTTACCTGGGAGCTGAACGGCTTCGAGGGGGTTGTCAACCCGCGGTAAAATTATCGAACGTTGACCGGTCCGCGGCGACAAAAAGGATGGAGAGCACTGCTCTAGAAGCATTCCAAGCTACTCTTTATCGAGTCAGCAATGCTTCTTGGACAAGTTCAATGTGCGTTTGCTACGAAGCCTTGTTTTTTGCTACCAGTCTCATGGGAGAGGCATGGTATCATGCAATCTACCCTTGAACGAGAGTCTTCGTTTCTGTTTCTTTCGTTTTATTGGTCAACTTTATTACTTTAACTGTGCTTTTACATTTTTTCTCTTACTGTACTCTTAGTTTCGTACTGTCAATCTACTCCTACCTTCCTGCTCTCGCGATGTGTTGACAGAGGCAATACAACTTATAAGTCCTTGTAGTGTCGCTCTAATTGCATTTCCTAAGCTTTTCTTCGGTGCTTATTATGATATAAAGGTAGGAAATTATCGTGATTCTATTGCAATGTGCGGTTCTGAGTGTGTTGAGTGTTCTTTCCAATCATAATGAAGTGCTCGATTCAAGCTCGTGATAGCAGCATAGTAAAGATGCGACATTCTTAATATTAAAATACGTTCAGAGCATAATGCCCTTTGCTGCTTTAAAGCTTTTGTACGAGTTTATTGTGAAATGGGGTTCTTCACTAAAGTGCAATTTGAATAATATATATCCAGTAAAAATTTAAATGAATGAAGTGTAAGGAGTACTAATAAAGAAAGCTGTCCGTAGAGATTGGAGTAGTGTGCGTGTGGGACAGAAATAAAGGAAGAGCTTGATTGTGCTACCAATTGTAGCCTGATCTCGTAATTGACATGCTTTTTCAAGAGAAGCTTGGGAGGGCGAGCGTACCCTAAGAATATAATTATAGCACGGTGTAGTAGGCCAGGAAAACTAGTTGGCTTGAGCTAGGTGAACCAACGAGTGAGCTCTGATCCGAACCTAAAGAAGATAACTGCATTACGGTGCGCTCACGATAGGGATTTATGTGAATGCTCCAACTATTTCAGTTTCTTCAAGTTTACTCTACATTCCTTGTATTATTTCCTCGATGTAAGGAAAGTCTTAATGTATATATTAGGTTTTCCGGAAAGTTCTAAGGACCCAAACATTATAGTGGAAAGTATTCCAGAGACACTATGTGTTCGTGGACTGCACTTTTGGAAATGTTTAATTCTTCTGCAAGTTCTCTAGTTGCGATGTCCGGTATTTCTTCGATTTTTGTTTTCAAAATATCCTTATCCAATTCTAAAGGTCTCCCACTTCGATGTTCATTTTCCAAGCTAAAGTTTCCAGTTTTGAATTTGGCAAACCACCTTCGAACTGTCGATTCACCCACAGTATCATCTCCATACACCTCGCAAATGTTTTTGAAAGTCTTTGAAGCGTTTTAACGTTTTCTAAAGAAAAACAGCATTACCACTCTAATATGTAATTTCTCATCATCCATTTTGATTGACATTCCGTGTATCTGAAATAAAAATGTACTTGTGTTTAGCCATAAATAAGGAAAACAATTGTCATGTTAGTGTTGCAATTTGATTTAAGGCTTATTAGATGCATTGTAAGTCTGTTAGGTAAGATTGTAATGTACTTTCGAATCGCTCAGAACTTTCCGGACAACCTAATAATTCGTTGTCTGTGAAATGACAGGATTTTTTATACATGTGGCAGACACAGACTGTTCGGTTTGATCGTCTTCGAACAAGTTGTTTTATTTCACGGAAGATTGTACAACAGTTGTTCAGCGTAAGTTTTCTGTGAGCAGAATAATTCTACCTAAAAATACAGCAATTGAGCCATTCCATTGAAAATTTTATATTAGTTACGTTATTCAATTGAAAATTATCTGATAGATGAGATGCACGATTTACTGTCAGCTAGTATTTTGTCATTCCATTTGTGTTTAGAATTTGTGTTCTCTTGCTGGTTGTGTTGAAATTTCGTTGTTATATTGAATATTGTTCAATTTAAATTGTATTGTGTAATTAATGCTTGGAAAGGGTATTCTCATTTTCACGATTGATGAAAAACGCAACATTGATGGAATGATAGTGTTACGAGTACAGAATCATTCCATATATTAATTGCCGGGGAATTTTCTCCAAGTTACTGTGTTTCTTTGTATCCTGATTTCATTAAATAGTTCATTGGAATACACTACAAGTGCCTCTAAGGGTTAAAGACCCAGTTGCCTTACTCATAGTGGTCGCTCTTCCTGCATTTAGCCTGATCTGGCTTCTTGTCATGTTGATGCACTTAGAATTCTAGAATTAATGTATCATTAACCGAGGGGTTCTAGGCGAAGCGACTGGGAACGCCCTTCTCTTGCAAGAATTCACTCTTTTATGAAAAAGCACATTTTGCTTGATAAAACATAATATAACATTAACTATGTATATAATATCGCACTGCCATCTGGACATAACATCGCACTACCAGTCAGTGAACTTGTGCAAAAGCAGGGTGTTTGATCTTTATTTCTCATAAAAATACTAGAAGCATTTCATGTCTTTGATTTTATTCGATGAGTGTTCTCGATACTCAACGTCTTGTAATTAGTCTTTATATTTTTCAGTACATTTATTCTCTCTCGTTAAAGACTTATGCGCTGCGCTGATGCGTTTTGTGTTCACTTTATCTTGTTGAGGTCCTGGTGTACATCAGAGGAAATTTAGAATTCCACAGCTATACTCGAGGTCGGCTGAAAATTCTTATGATCAGTGTTTTCGTTTTGTCGAAATTTTGAATTTTAAAAACTTTTCAATATTGTTGAAACCTATGAAGAGAAAGGCGGGTAAGTTTAGGAAAATAATCTGGTCAGACGAACAAACTTAGAACTCTTCAGAAGAAACAAAGTAACGCGGGCTTGGGGAAAATTGCGCCGCTCATTATAAAATAATTATCATTAGAGAACCAACTCCATAGTGAAATTCGGAGGTGGTGCCATAATGATATTGATGTTTTTCACTGAACGGCTCTGGTGAGTTAAAAATTATTAAAGATAGGATGAATGGTCAAATGTGAGGGAGATTTTTCGTGAAAAATCTTCGGAAATCTGCAGTTTCGTTGGGATATGGTCGCGATTTCGTGTTTCAAGGACACAGTCATCCCAAGTACACTGCCAAACTAACTAAAGAATGGCTTGAAAATAGCGAAATTGACGGCCTTAATTGGCCCAGTCAGCCTTCAGACCTAAGCCCAATTGAGAATTTGTGGAAAACGATGAAAAAATCTGTGAAAACGAAAAAATCCACAAAATATAAATCAATTACAGTAGTACTACGAAGAAGACTGAGGAAAATATTCCAGTAGATTATTATTTAAAGCTCATTTGCAACTATAGGAAGCGGCTGGAAGCAGTTGAGCAAAATAGAGGATTCGCAACAAAATACTAAATGGATGTATCCAACACTTTTGTATAGGGTCATTCGTGTCTTTGATCAATAAAACAATTTCAACAGAGAATTTTTAATTTTCCTTTCCTCATACGACTAAAGATACTATATAAGATAATACTGACCAAAAATAACGTAAAATTGTGAACTCAAACTAAAGTTATGACAAAAAATGTGATGTATTTAATACTTTTGCGTGTTACTATATGTATGTGTATATGTTACGGTAAACATCTGCACGGATCCGTGACCTATATGAAAAGTGGTACTCCTGACAAAACTGCCACTGTCGGAATGTAGGAAATTCACATGCTGACACAAATCTCTGCGTTAGCCTAAATCTAAGCCAACTAGCGTTAGTCTCATTCCGGACTCATCTGAGTCAGAGCTTCATGCACTGTGCTACTGAAATATGAATATCAGTATAAATACATTGATACACACTAAAAATCATCTACAATTCTGATTTTCACGCAAATATATGAGCTGGGCCACTAAATACTGTACACAGTCACTTCAGTGGGGCTCAGCAGAATGCGGACGTGATTGGCTGCAATAATATTTACAAATCGACTGATCATTTAAGATGAATTTTTCATTGTAGAAAATGTCTTTAATTGCATTAGGTAAAGTTTCATATCCTGGACTCGCACTATTAAAGCATTGGACTCTACAATTTAACTTCATTCTTTATTTACTGCTATGCTACTCTTCTAACCCGCCTCTCCATTTCAAAACCTAACTCAGTTACGATCCTACGGTTCTTGTCTCTCAAAATCTGCCTTCCGACTCTCGACTGCGATGTCGAAGCTCTTGATGAAAGTTCAAGTGCCATGCATCTCGTTCCTGATCGAAGCTCTACTCCTGTCTCATCTCTCCTCAATAGTTCTAGAGACAGAGATGCTGTATCATATTGGAACACGGCTACTCAAAAGCCTTGAAAGGATTAATACGTTCAATCAATATAGATTAGGATGACAATTCATGTTTCCGACAGTTTATAAGTATAGTCATTTGGCAGCTCTTTGACAGTGGTAGATAGATTGAAGGGTTATCCTTTTTTTAAATAATTTATATGCTTCAATGTGCTGTTCATGCCAATGACATTGTTACCCTAAACATTATCGAGATATTTGAAAAACTAGCAAACAGCACACGCCTCGCTTTAGAAGTTCAAACGATAGCAAAGAGGGCAATTGAACTGGGGACATTGCAACACCTAGAGCAGGTCCAAGAATTTTTTTCATTGAAAAGTAACTTTCTAATCACAGCGCATTTGTGTATTTCAGGTATCTTGTAGATGAAAAAGGCTGAAATATTTTTAAACCGCTTAAAAATTGATCCAGCGATACTACAAAACTTAGCATGGGAAAGATCTGCAGTCACGATCGTCAATTCACGCATGACAATAAATTTATGGGAAGACGGACAGCGTCGCTTTGAGGGAGGAGTGGGAGACTAAGAACATCTGAGGGAAGCATCGAGAGTGCTGGGAAGAATTTTTAGAAAAATTTCTACCGAGGTGGATTTTTATGCTGATTAAGGCTAAAAGTGTCATAGGGATTCAAAAATTTCAGTCACTTTTGTTCCAGCGCGTCAAGTTTTTTCTTCACAGCTTACATACCAAATAAGCAAAATTCCATTAATCAGCAATGGTAAGGAACACGTGAAAAGTTGGCATTTAGTATCCTCATGGTTTGAAGAGAGCAAAAATCATTGCACAGACTGTTACTTTGGCTAAGTAAAAACATCAGTATCTAGC
>VCRD01000159.1:29149-103320 GCA_006783055.1 Trinorchestia longiramus
TTGAGACTAACTGGCCTCCGAGATCTGATCTTAAACCTTGAGATCCCCTCATTCTACACGAGTTACTTATTAACGGAAAGAAAATAATATTCTCACTTCTGCGCATGAAACTAGATCTCATGAAACAATTTGTTGAAGCATTGCCAACTGATGACAACTGTTTCAAGTCATCATCTTGAAATTTCGTGGACTGTCAATTGAAAAAATCAAGGCCGCTGTGTTTGATGGTCCACAAATTCCGCAGCTCATCAAAGATGAACAGTTCTTCAGGACTATGTCAGACCTTGTAAAGAATGCTCAGTTATCATTCAAAGACGTCAAGAACTTTATTGGAAATACACGTTCAAGCAACTACACAGAAATTATGCAAAAACTATTGGACAGCAGCATGGCACGTGGTTGCAACATGAGTACTAAACTATATTTTCTGCATTGCCATCGTGCCAGCTTTCTAGAAAATCTTGGTACTTTTAGCGACGAGTAATGTGAACGATTTCACCAAGATTTGAAGGTTATGGAAGAACGTTATCTCATCAAACTTGATAGTCATCAAGTTGAACACACCAGGAAGAGCTATAAACCAAAATTTTTACTTTAAGTACTTCCACATAATTAGAATTACAGTAGCCATATCCTTAGTAAAATCATAATCGTGTTAAATAAATATTGCAGTCATGCCTGTTCCTTTCATATTTTATTGTATGTCAATAACTAAAATTGTTTATAAAACTTGCACATATCTGTTAAGCACAGTATTTTTCATATTTTTCAAGAAAACGGGGATCCTGTTGTTCACAAACTTGACGTGATAGACAAAAACTAAGATTAATTTTGAATTCCACTCGTAATCATTGGTTAAAAACAGCTGTCAGGCCTAACTCAACAAAAACTGTGTTCAGTGTAGTGTGGGATACGTTTTTACTCGTTCTGGCACAATGTTCTTCCGTTCTGTTTCCAGACATTTAGAGCTACCACGTTCAACAGTGACAAGGTACAAGACATTACTGACCTAAAAAATAGGATTACTGATGCCATTGTCCCCATTGATGAAACTAAAAATCTATCATCATCTTGATGTACTTCGTTCAACTAATACTGTCCATATAGAGGTGTATGAAATTAAACAAATAAAACGTCAAAATCTATTTCTCATTCTACAATAAGTACCACAAATGTATTTTTTCATTTACTTTCATTATATATTTGCTAAATTGTAAAGTCGTTGTAAAGTTATTGAACCAAAATTAAATGTCGCTGTTCACTAAATAGCCTTACAGTAGTTGTGCGTATAAATATTTATCAAGAAAGTAAAACCACCACACAGCTATAGGTGTTTAGCAGTTACTTGTGCCCTTTATTCAAACAGCAAAATGAGAGACATGCTCAGTCCTTGACAGGATAATATACCGTGGTATATATATAGCCTTTTTCGTCTTTTCAGACGGTCTTCCGACAAGCCAAAACTAGATCACAGAACAGTACATACAGCACAAACTAGCCAGACAATTACAAACTCCAATAACAGTGCACAAAAAACTTTATACTAACAATATCAGGAAAAGAAATACATTTATTCCTTCACAAAGTAGATACATTAAAAATCTCAAAGGCCTTTAAGACTCCTGCGAGCGTGTACACAATACTCAGAACAGAACACTTAGATTCTATTCCGGGCGCACGCTCTCTCATGGCTAATGAGTCCAATACGGGATATGTATGCAGATTCTTTGGCAAATTGTACTTATATATATTGCACGTCAGCAGTCTGACAGTTTGTCCTTGTGATGTGACGTCACGCTTTTCTGGCGTCTTCTCTGTGCATAAAGTCATCTTCGTAGCTTCAAAGGCCGTCGGAAACAGAGCTTCTCGAATTGCTTTTATCAGATGCGCATGTCTCCCATCTCTTAGCACCAATATGAAACTCATGCTTATTTATATGGACGGGTGGCAAAGGCCTAAGAGGCGGATTGTAATATGTCAATCTTACTGGGGGAAAAAATTCTCAGTCCTGAACTTCTCTTGATTCCAAGGTCTTCATGCTAATGCGTAGGCACATTCGTACTTGGTTTACTTGCTCATACTACTTGCCTTTGATAGAAAAACGGTTCAGTGTCATAGTTTGTGGTGTCCAAAAAGTCACTGTGTACTTGCATGGATTTTAATTAGTAGACATGTCGCGTTGTTTGAAAAGAAAATAAGAACGATTCAACCCTGTATTGATGCTAAAGGGATTTTATTACCAACATTGTTTATAACTTTTAAACACATTTACCTCCTGTTTTCTAAAATGAAACATGTGGGGAGAAAATTTAAGTGCATCACAAAATTTGTAGTAGTATCGAATCAAATGGAATAATCAATTTAAATGTGGGAAATGGAAAATGATATTTTCTGATCTTATAAATACTTTAGATGATTCATATTGTTCATCAGGTACAGGGTGCACCCACATAACTTTCTTTTTTTCATAACTTTTTGATGCACAAAAAAAGTCATGTTGCCGCACCCTGTATATGCTAACGTTTCAATAAATTTTCAATGAATGCTACTCCTGTTACTGCCAATAATTTTAATAAAAAAAGAGTAAAATACTCCATTATCGACACCGCGAGTGCAATTCTAGTACAGATATAAGGAACATTTTTGGTAAATTTTTTCATAATTCTATAGTAAAATATGAACATTTACAATAAATACCTTTATAATTGCAGAGTAAAGTGGGAACATTTACGAAACACTTGCATACAATTGTAAAGTAAAAAGCAGACATTCAAGATACATTTCAATCACCAAGAAGTTGTCAGGAAAGGGAAAGGTACATCCAGATCTTATTGAAGCCTATCATCCATTATTAGGAGCAGTTTAGGATTCTAGCCTTGAAATATTACTAATTCTAACAATCTAGTCCTAATAACAATCAGTAGGAGCATCGTAATCCACCAATGAGCAGAATGGTCCAAAAGAGGGACAAGATTTCACGAGGACCTATTTTGCGTAGTCTATCACTCAAAGCTTGAGGTTAACGAGCCCTGGACTGACTTAACAAGGGCCGAGTTAACCTCGTGTGCCCTGTTTCTCTAGGCATCCGCCTCACAGGATGCGGTTCGTCGCCTATTTATTTTCCGCGGGTCGCTGACGCTGTGACAGAAGCGGCACTCCTTGTCCCATGACGCTGATCAGTCCCTGTGCTGTCCTGTTTTTGCTCGCTTATATTAACTGTAGCATTATTTCAAGCTAAGATTTGTCACTGGAGATAAGTTCTTACCGTGTGTAAAAAAGTGAGTGGCTGTAATCGTAATATAAGATGCTAGTACGCTCGTAATAAGGACTGCTTCCTGTATTAAAACTGATGTTGAATTTACGGAGTAATTCCACACGAATCAAAAAAATGTAAAGTGTGGTTATTCTTAGCATAAAATGTACTATATTTCTACCAGTTAAAGGAAAATTTAAATACGTACGTCAGACATGAAGTACTCTTTTTGACCAAGTTATTAAGTTGGGTTGCAGTTGCAATGCTTGTCGACAGTTTTGAATTATTTAGCGATGAGTTACAGACGTGCTGCAGAGTCTGAGTATCTTCCATGATACACATGAGTCGACCAGCAGAGCGTTGGTCTTTGGGACAGAACCACGCCCGTCTTCATATCTACATATACTAGACAGTTCCCAGGGAAGTTCCACGATTTAGATTTCACTGATTTTAGTTATAAAAAATAATGTATTACAGATTGACGACGAATTATTGAGCTTTGAATAGATATTTTTCATTAACCTAATACTAAGAATGACCGTCGTGTGTTTATCTACCGTGTGTCCCACAAACACCCGAACCGAGTATTTATTTTCCCCTATCAGAAATACCATCATTCGACTTATTGTATGCTCTTTTCTATAGATTAATTTTGAGGGATAATTTTGCTAGAAATTAAATACTTGTGGTATTCTTATGATGGTATTACTGATACGGGACATGCGGGTTCGGGTTTTTGTGGGAAATACTGTATTTACTAGATTCACATGTGAAAAATCACGGTTTTTACTAAATTGTTCATTTTAATTTGCCGATGGAGGCGGGCTTTGCGAAAGAGTTTCCCCCATTGATGGATGTGGCTTTGGTATCCACAATACAATGCTTGCAATACATGTATACCCTACGAAATTTCCTCATCTAAATCCGTAAGAGCATCTATTATACAGGGTGGTCCATAAGTAAGGTACCTTTTTAAAACTATTTTCAAGAAAATCACAATTCCGAAAGCAATAACTCAATTTACAAAATCGCTGGCCTTATACTAAGTGGTAGCCAGGTTACTGGTCAAACTAATTTAAAACATTTCTTTTCGCATTATCAATTAAACATATCAAAACATCATGATGAACTTCAACAGAAAAAGGTCCAAAGAAAATTTCTATTTCTAAAATAAACCGATTGTGTATTCTGGATACCACAATGCAAGTAAAAGGGAATTGAATTGCCACAGAAAAATAATGCAATAGAATGATTTCTTGTATTTCTTAAGCTTTATCCTTGTTGCTATCAAAACTATCGATAAGAAGAGTGTGACACATGGACAGATGGACGAACGGGCGCTGTTCTTATTATAGTATAGATTTATTTATATATTTATTTATATGTTTCATGACACGGTCTTAAGAATAGATTGGAAGAAATTAGCACTGGCAGTCTTAGTTTCAGTTCACTGCTAAATTAATACAACCATTTTTGCTGTACAAGTGCACTATAATTGGTCACTTTAAAAAAAATTAGAGATCCAGAGCCTTATATACTCGAGTCCGTATCGTGGATAGGGGGTTCGGCGGGGTATTGCATATTACAATATACATACACAAGCTCGCAGTTGCTTTCAGTAATGCTGAATTTCTATATCTAGGATATGACACGAATGGCTATAACTACTTCTATTGCAGCTTAAAAATACTGTATTCTAAGTGTTTATTAAACACTAGATTTGCCATCATTTTTGATGGCTCGGGTACACTTAATTGTATATATAGAACATCCATTCTGTATCTTATCTACCAATAACATGACCCAGTTAGTACACGTTGAAATTCTTCAGTTTGAAATGATAAAATTAATGATTTCTGTAATAAAATATAATTTTCAGTTTTCCTCGCCGGACTATCGGAATCTGAATATTTTTCATGAATGTGCACAGAACTTCCATTCTGTAACCTATCTACCGCTAACATGGCCATGTAAGGGAAGAAAGTTAATAACAGAAAAAATGGAGTATTTTATAATAAGCCGGTGCCTTTGGTATCCACAATACAATGCTTGTAATACATGCATACCAGTTCTGATTTGATTTCAATAATTTGTTTCAGTAATAGATAGGAAGTAATGGGACGGACACACACAGATACAGAAAGATGGAGATACATATTCTATTATATTTACAATGTACAAACATAATGGATCTTTCATTGCAGTGTAGAGGGACCTTTTGACAACATTTAATCAACAAACTAGTTCTTCCAGACATTGCATTATTGCAATGATTTCAAGATTCAGAGAATCCAGATTTACATGTACGGCTGATAAAGGAACGCTCTGTCATACCGAGAGCAGTACGAAATGCACTGTAATTCAACGTTCATGTTAAACACTGATAAAGATTCGTTCATAAAGTGTCTCTGTGAGGCAACTAAAGGACCATTATTTTTAAAATACCTTTTCACTATTCAGGCTCACTCACTGTTCCGTGCCGTATTGCGTCATTTTTGGTTACTGGATATAGTACTGTTTTTACGTACATAGCATTTTTTTGCACCAAAACTCTAGACACTTAGTAAAACTCTAAAATTATTTTTTTAATTACATGTGAAACACACTTTTTGTCTTAATTTGATTTGGTTTTAGTAATTTTTAAAAGTGTGAAGTGACTTCTGCTCCACCTGTTAGATTACACTAACAAACCTAATTGCATGTTGTAAAGCTCTACTTGATGATCGGCCTAAGTGAAGCAATACCTAGTAAATTATAACAAAACTGGATGGCTGTTATATCACCTGCTACTCCTAACCTGTGCACATCCCCTAGATCAGTTTTTCTCAAAGTTTTTTCAATCACCTCCATAACCTAAAATCCATAACCTTAGGATACTATTTGATTTTCCATCGCCCCCTAATGATTATATTATATTGCTGTATATTATACAGTAATATACGCCCCCAATTCAAGGCGTACCCTCCTACCGCCCCCTTGCATTTCCTCAACGCCCCCAGGGGGGCGGTACGGACCACTTTGAGAAACACTGCCTAGATAGAAGGCCGTGACCTGCCCAACACGTCATTACCTATTGCTCTATACCAGGGCTTCCCAACCTGAGGTACATGTGCCCCTAGGGGTCCATTAGCGTATCTAAAGGGGTACATTCAATGTTAGTTTATAGAACCTAAACCTAAAAGTTCTATTAAAAATTCAGGGGAATTTTATTTTTCTTCTTACTTTTTCTGTCATAGAAATTCAGGAGTACATGGTCATCTGGCCGAATATTGAAGGGGTACAAGGTCAGAAAAACGTTGGGAACCCCAGTTCTATGCGTTGCTTTTCTTGGAGCGAGTACAGTGGATTTTCGACGATTACATTTGATGCAGACAAAATTAGCATCATCCTCTTCATCGAACAGGTAATATAGTTGTTTAACTATTTTTTTCCAACACTAGTCATATTTACAGCATCTAAAGTTTGCTTGCTGTACACAACGGTTGATGGCGCCACAGAAAGGCAGTCAGTAGACGAAGAATTAAAGTCAAATTTTCGTTCAAGGTAATCCAGTGCCCGTGACATTGCAACATTTTTTTGCATTGAACTCTAGAATTATTTTAATCAAATAGTACAATGAATAGAATTTTTAGCTGCATGATTAATTTTGGGAATAAAAACCTTGTTATGTTTTGCAATAATTCCATAACATATATAAATAGAGTTAAAATTAAGTGTTGATTCACTGTAAACATTTTGAACTTAGAGGTAAAGAATAATTTTTTGCTCTTCTTGAACAAATTCAGGAATTTTATATGTTCTCTCATTATTTTGTAATTAATGACAGCAAATACTTGACCCAAAACTGAAGAATCTCGCATTTGACCCTTTAGCCCTTGGCAATCCGCATTTCTATCTTCGCTGTCCCCAAACGAATTGTTACCAGAGTCGTCTGTCCAAATTCCCAACTCATCTTCGTTTTAATGAGAAGGTCACATTCCCAACGCGTGGGATTTCTCCCACGTGCTGCCGCGTCTGCAGAAGCTGCACATTCTTGACCTACCAGTGGTCCGTGAAGGGCGACCGTCGCTGCCAGGGTGCGTAATGCAGATACTCCACGCAGCTCAGCGCATCGTTACTACTCTTAAATATTTTGTATCATGCAGATCAGAAGTTTATTTTTACAAGTAAATAATTAGAAACGAGGAGATTGTTTTAAATAAGCTTTAAGTTATACATTATAATAACGATACACCACAATAATCACTAGAATAATAGAATTTGTGAATGCTTGCGGCCGTTTTGACTTGTGCTTTGTTGTTGTCAGCGATAAATAAGGAACATGAACTACGTTTTATGTGTCTCTGTACAAGCCGTTAAAAACACATTTACATTGAAGAAGAGTCTCAGAACCTCATTTAAGAGCGGCGCTAATTATTCTGGATTAAAAATTGGCCTTGCACCTAATAAGTGTCGGACGCTACACTCAACATGCGTTAATATAAACCTTAAGCGCAAGGTTATTTTGCTAGTTCATCAAAACTGACACCAGCTTTTTCAGTTCGTGACTATGGCGATGCCATAGTGAAATCAGCATTAATCAATGTTGATTGCATGACATACATATATCATTGAACACGTTAGACAGTGTTGAGTTGATTTTCTGGGATAATTTGTATCGTGGGTGCGCACTAGGCAGGTGCGACAATAACCCACTACTTGATGGGTAAAAGTTCTTTGGCACAAGTGAGTCAGCGTAGTATCTACAAGCATTTTTACCAGCAAAATTCATCTCTAAATATTGATAATAGACAATAACTGATTGCGACGATAAATGACAGCGTCCAAAGCAGAATAAAATAGAATAGAATAGAATAGAATAGAACGAGGCTATAGGAACGAACCTTCTGGCCCATTCTTGGGTCGGATAATTACTTCGATAATTATTCGGATGTTTACTCAAGTCCCATGCCGTATTTCTAGTCGCGTCAACCATATCGGCAGCGGGATTCGAACCCGGGTCTTCCCGCTCGAAAGCAGATTCGCTCACCAGTCGACCAAGCTGGTGATAGTCGACCAAGCTGGTGATAGTTGACCAAGCTGGTGATGCGAACAGTCGCGTTCCATGTTTCTTGAGGGCTAGTTACAGACACCTTTGAATACCACTAATTAGATCTATATTATGTTTGTTGACAAGTTACAATAGTTGCCTTAATGTATGGTGATCAAGTATTTTTAAATTTTTATTAAAATACAGATATGCAAGTACTATTTAAATCATGCATTATAATATTAAGCCAGATTGTATGTTTTAACATTACTTTAATCTTATTCATACAGAAGATGCAGCATAGTCCTACTGAAATCGTATAGTCGTATTAGAATTAGACGATTGGTAGTCAGTGAGATTTTGTGGGCCGAAAAACATAGTTTCTGTTTTCTTTCTCGCCAGTTAAGTTACCAAGGCCTCGTCCAAAAAGGTATGATGAGCTCCTCTCCATTCGATAGCAAGTTGTAAATTTTTGTCCATTCATTTTGGATCCTTACTTTCTACCACTGTAATCCATGTAATTATATTGCAGGTGTTGTGACTTGGAAACAATCAAAATCCTGCAGTATTTACTACGAGTACATTGTAATACACAGAACTTGAAAAGTAGCCAAACAACCCAGGGATCTAGAGGACTCTAGCGTCGTACTTAATGTTGAGTTACATTAAAATATTATAGTACATGACGTTCGGTAACTAAATAGATGTTGCGTTATCCATAATTAAAAACAAATTACTGAAAAATGAATAATCTGTACTCATTTCTTTAGTACTCTAATATTAGTGGAAAAAAAATCTATGGGTGCCAAGGAATAGTAAATTTATGTGTCGATATATTGTGAGATTTATTTCATAACTTTAACTGTTCAGTAAATATTAGGCATCGTTAATATTTGAGTCAAACAAAATGTTAATACGTATAATTTTAGGGGTTTACGCCGTGTTTTGTTTTCTCCTCAAATTGTTTTCTCCTCAAACTGTTCAGTAAATATTAGTCATCGTTCATATTTGAGTCAAACAAAATGTTAATACGTATAATTTAGGGGTTTACACCGTGTTTTGTTTTCTCCTCAAATTGTTTTCTCCTCAAACTGTTCAGTAAATATTAGTCATCGTTCATATTTGAGTCAAACAAAATGTTAATACGTATAATTTAGGGGTTTACACCGTGTTCAGTTTTCTTCCCAAATTGAAACTCTCTGAGGAGCCGAGTAAAACATACATCATGGCATGAATAATAGTGTGAAAAGTAAAGTGTCGAACCGATGAACGTGGAATTAAGCTCAGACATTCGCTTTCGTCAATAATATGGTTTCCAAAACTGGTTGTCAAATATCATTTATGATTCAAACCTGTGTACTTTCGGTTGATCACTGCTAAATGTTTAGATTGAGTCTAAATGCATGTTTCAAAAGCTGACACACATAAATTATATTTAGATATACTTATATATCGAAGTGTAGTTTAAGAAAAGTTTACCAAATTAAGTGATTAAGTACGGTCAGTTACAGAACTTTTCTTCGGGTTGGGCTCACTAAACACTGATCGTTTGTATTCTCGATACGAAACACTACTTCACAAGCTTAAAAAAAATCAATTACATGATCATAATGAGCTATTTATCAAAACACTCTGCGCCTTTTATCTACTTGCCCATAATCACAAAAACTCGGCTTCCAGGCACTGAAATCAGTCCTCATGAAGGTTGCTCGAGCCTGTCAGCCTGTCCACTACATCAGAGTCGAGAGCTGGGCATCTAAGTGAAAAGACACAATGCAAACTGCCCTAGTAATAATGACGATGTCATTTTCATTGTTTAAGACCCTATAGCACCCCAATCTTTCAAACGCACTTAAAAGTACTGCTGCTGCCATTGACCTCATGTCCAGCTCATGGAATAGAGACGCCGCTCAGTGTTATGGTGTCATGTTGAGTGATGGGGAACCTCACTCTCCACGATGTGAATAGCAATCTCGACACACTCAAGGACCACGGCTTCACAAACCTTGAAGTAGCACCATCAGCTAACTTTTCCAGGGAAGCGAGATTTGGTTTGAATGAATGGATTACTGTTGTTCTGGAAATTGGTCTGCGTCATGGAACGTGCGTGAGTGTGCTTGTGTGGAGCTGTAGGGTATGCATTGGTTTCCTACATCATATTTGTACTCGAAAAACTCACTCTCATCCCTAATTAAGGGTCGCAATAAAACGAAAATGCATACTAGCACAAACTATCTGGTTCAGCTACTTGTAATTTCAAATTTCAGTAATTTTATAACATCGTCAGGAGTAAACTTCAATGAATTTAAGAAATTGAACTTCAATTGCCAATTGATCTACCCAGTACTAAATGTCAAACTGAAAAAATCAATGAATAATGAATGAATGAACAATATTGCGGGACGACTAAGAAGGCCAATTAGAACTTGGAAATAAGAAAAAAGTTCATAGAACTTGAAAATCATACTTACGGTACTGAACAGGAAATGTTTGTTTTCCTTATCAGTGTTGTAACACTGGGCCAAAATAATGTATAATTGCAAGTGTGTAGAGCATAGCGGGGTTGGGAGCTTAATTCTGTGCATTAAGTTCAGTCACATGAACTCAACATCAGCGCTGCATCAACACAACAACAGCATGGACTTCGGTATTGAACCAAGAATGGGCCAAACGGCTCGTTCCTATTGCCTTATTCTATTCTAGCACTGCATCAACACAACATCAACGCTGCATCAACACCGCATCGACAACAAATCAATGTTGCGTCACCATCACATCAATATCACCCCTCATCAACACTGCATCAACGCCTCATCAACACCCCATCAACACCGGCTCAACACTCCATTAATATCGCCTGAACACTTCATCAACACCGCATCAACACTCCATCAATCTTCTAAACTGATGCTGTGCTGTGAGTTGAATTGCATACACGTGACAGCAAGAGATCTAAGAGTTGTACTCTCGATCAGTATGTAACTTTCCTACTGAAAAGCCAACGATCGTATTATTCATAAAATTCTTATCCTTAAGAGATAAAGAATAGACTCAGGTATCAGCTGGCATCCTTTTGATATTTATAAATGAAATTTTGGTGATCATCCAGTCATTTTGGTGTTCGAACTCTTGATTAGTTGGTCAAAACAAGATATATTCACTCAAATATCACTTACATGCATTTCAGTGGAAAATTCGAATACAGTTTTTTCATATTTCTCAATGCGTATGTATCGTAGGAAATTGAAAGGAACCCTCCTGCAATACAAATGTTTTCATACACGGACATCGGAAATGCAAAATTGGCTTGAAGATGACATCGTAAGATTTATATGTAATGCATGAACTGACCAAATTACTAGAAATTGAACATTTTTACCAAACTTTATTGCTTTTATGAATCGTTGACGTAAGCTTTTCAATTGTTGTTTTCATTTTTTCTTTAAATGCTAAAAACTTTTATTTAATGAGTGAACAAGAATTAGTGTGACTACTTGTGATTTTCATAAAAGCTCAGCTGTCCATTAATACAGAAGCAATGGAGCCCAAAACTCAGGAATACTAGTCTAACATCCTGGGTAATAATCATAAATTACAGTAGTGCAGTAAAGAACTAACTCTGCTATATTACAGCTTTAAATTATGTAAGGTATGTAGGCACCTCCATTAGAAAAACATTGGACGTCAATGAGCAAAATACGAGGCAAATCAAGCACTACTCGTAAGTGGCGGCCAGCTTGTCTAGGAGTTAATTGTCTTGGTCAAGATGATAATTTGTGAAGGTTTAGTACAGGGCACCCGCAGTGCCGTGGGAGGCGGCGTGGGAGTGGCCGGAACTGA
Source organism: Trinorchestia longiramus (assembly GCA_006783055.1). Classification (NCBI taxonomy): domain Eukaryota; kingdom Metazoa; phylum Arthropoda; class Malacostraca; order Amphipoda; family Talitridae; genus Trinorchestia; species Trinorchestia longiramus. The sequence continues at coordinate 41,272 of VCRD01000159.1, forward strand.
GCGGCCAATCCCGGCCGTTTGTCCGGGTCCTGGACAGGATTTGTGAAAGCTGGTAAACGTTAAAATGAGGTGAGAAAAAGAACGATATGATTTAATAAAGTAAAATATTCAATATCATCAAATCAAGGAGAATGAATGAAGCTTTTTAGGTAACAATTAGGAGAAAACGAGAGGAATATGAGACGAGGTAAACGTAAACAGCATCATATATACTAAGAAATGATGAACAAAGAATATAAATAAAAAACAAAAACTACTAAGCGTGAAATATTGGATTGGAAACTATAGACACGAAGGAAAGACGTAAAGCGCAATGGATGTGAAATGAAGAAACCTTGAATTGGGAAATTGCAAGAAACAAGATTTTAGTTAGCAAGGAGAGACGAAGACTAAGCCCATAGAATCATAAGCGTATGTTAGCAAAGGAGGGTAATATTAGTAAGAAATAGATGAAAATTTTTTGCATAGGATAAAAAACTGATTGGAAAAGAATGAAGGAAAAATTGACATCACATGAAAAAAACAAGAAAATGAAAGGCAATTTGAGAATACGATCCTTACTAAGGATCATTAGTATGATCCTATAAATGTACATAACACGTAAAACATATTAGTGTCAATAAAAGTTAAAAACAAAAAATACAGCATTCACGCCAGTGGTTAAATAAGCATGTGATAAAATTTTGTACTTCGATCAGAAACTTCAAATCAAACATATTTATCAATTGCTGATGTTCTTAATAATTTTGTTTTCATGCTCAAATAAACAAATGCAACTGAATTCCTTCCAGTTCACTGTGTGTATTGTCTTGCACTTAAAGTGCACTACTTACCGATTCAAATGAATAATATGTCATACAAGTTAATCTCATCCCAGTGCGTGATGCAATTTTCGTCCATGCATGACACAGGAAGTAGACTGTTCCTCGTGTGCCACTGGATGCTCATAATTCAGTTTTTTCCACTATCAAATGTTTCTTGGCATTCATGCCCTGAGTTTTACTTCGTGTACTCTTGGGATTTTGTTATATCTGATGGAGGAATTTACATCCATTCTTTTTGTAGTTGTTTTATTGCAGTTTTTCTCGCTACTACGATCAAAATTGTATTTTTAAATATCTGTAAATATTTTTTTAGGAGTAGCTCATGTTAGTTTCTGTATCATACAATACGAAACTATAAGTGTGTACAATTCAGTCCTATGTAATTTGTAAGACAATGACAGATTTACGAAAAGACGCACCAATTATTTTAGTGGCATCATATTACAAGCGCTAACTAGAATAACAATCAAATAGATACCCGACACAAACGCACTAACCGCCAAAGCTTTGAAACGTTTCCCTCATGTACAAAAACACGCACATGTCCACTTCAGTACAAATACTCAAGAAAAATGAATTAGAACATCAGACTGAAGCACTGAAATTCACTGCAAGTGCACCGTGTAATACATAAAGCATATCGTATGAAGAAAACTCGAGGTGTAAAAGTTTCGGGTTGTATGGACTGCACGCTGACCGACCTGCGCAGTGGGGCAAGCTGCGGAAGAGTTTCTATTACAAAGCAATCACGGGGGATCCATAACTCGTCCTTTATCGCCAGCATCACCACACTGATGTCTCTTTTCTTTTCGTTAGCGGCACTCTTGAGCTGAGGAACTTCTTCTCGAAGCTCGTGTATTCGCCAGCACTTTTCGACAGATTAGTAATGAGTTTTTTCGTGCCCTCTGCTGCTGGGGCGGAAAGATAAGGTGCATTATAGCGAGCTCAGGGAGTTTCAACTATGCAGGCTTTTGGGTTTCGATGAATTTTGGGCTTAAAAACTATTAATATTTTAGAGCTTTAAATTGACCAATACTTAGCAGTGTAATCAAATAAAAAAATTTGCTTTTGTGTGTCGTGACTTGAGTAGTTGTAAAGAATAGGTAATTTTACTCAAATGAATTTAAAACGCACTTTTAGACTTCCCGGCTCCCTCAATAAAACTCAAACAATAAGTGCAGTAAACATACTGAAATACACCTTCCATCATTTTAATATTTTTCCCATAATTTGGTTCTCTTTAATGTATGTAGCTCTTCAGTTAAGTAAATTTTCGGGAGGGCATAAAATTTGATTAATTATTTTTATTCTGTGGTGATTTTTCAAATGTAAGCTCAGCGTCGTATTCTTGTGTCGTTTTGATAACTGAGCTCTTGGAGTATGAGTTTTATCAAACTGCGTGGAAGTTTACAGAGGTTCTTTGATTTCATTTAGATGCCCACCCCCCAAACACGGGTGTAAGACTGACCGCCCTAGCACGGCAGTGGCAGGCACAATATAGCGGTCTCTGCGCACCATGCGAGCGCTACGAGAAGATCTGGTTCTAAGATACTCGTATTAATAGATCACCCAATGAGATGGAATGCAGTACTCGAGTTCCCTATTACAATTAGTAATTATTTTATGTAATAATATGAGAAAAATAAAGCAGGTTATTCAGAAAATTCAAACATTCAGATGTGAAATAATAAGAAGGTGAAATAGTCTGATTTCACGTCAGACTCGGGAGTCTTGCCTAGAGTAACTCCTATCACACGTTGAATGTTCTCAGGCAGGTAAGAATTAAAAATGCTGCTTCTAATTAGCTAGTAATGAGTTATATTGCAATTTGAAATGCTTAAAGTAATCTTTTCTCTACTTTATACTCAATTTTTCCATCAATTGGTTATAGATTAAAATTGATAAGCTGATCATTTGATATTAAATTCTGGTATAATGGTAACATGCTGCAAATTATTCTGCTATTTAGCTGTTATTTTAAAATTATTAGAGCCTAAATTTTCTGTTCTACAGCACGTTTCCCTACAAATATATTCACTGGTTTAAACTAAACTTTTGGGGAACACATTGGAAAAAATTTGATTGAGCAATAGCATTCCAGAAATGACTCAGCTCTCATGTATTCTGAAAGATTCAAATTTCCTCATATTGTGGAGGTGAGTCCTGCTGTCAGTACGACAGAACAATCAATGGGAGAGCTATGTTATAGCCCAGCTTAAGAGGCAATCTCCATTCTATTTTCTCGCGCAGAAGATGAGGCTACGGGAGGCTCAACTCCTCTTCCTTAGGTTCGTCTTCTTGGCGAGCCAGCAGACTTACGATTATTTTATTCGGTACCAAAAGCTGTGTAGGTTTTTCTCTTACAAACGACCCGCCTGCACGGAACGTCCACCAATAAATTAGTTCGCCTGCGTCACGGGCGTATGAGTAACGAGCCTCGTGTCACGGAGTTCTGAACTGCTCGTCATACCTCGCCATCTCATTAGTCTTATTTTAACCTGCGCCTAATTCCAAGCATGGGCTTATCAGTGACTTCAAAATGCTGTTCGTCCTAATTTGATTGTGAAAACTATCGTTTGTTAGTGATGTGTCTGAACTTCGTAAGAACCATTTGCTTGCTGTTAAACACCTCATTAAATTTTCAACATCCTTTAAAGGGCGAATCAGACACTTGAGACACATAGTTTCCTTGTAGTTATTCGATTGCATGAACTCCTTGCCGTGAATTCGAACATTTTATTATCTTCCTCAAGCAACACTTATAAGAAATGTGACTGATTAATTGTGATTGTAGAGGTCCATTTTAATTTCACTTGTAGGTATTTTCTGCTTAACGTTCTCTCGACAGCAGAAGTGTTCTCAGACAGCATGCCAAAATTTAAGATTTTTTACCTACGTGTGACTCAGTTTGTGAAGCAGTGCAAGAAAAAGCGAACATTTATGTAACTGATTTGCACCTCATCTTGAGCTTGTAGTGCCCATGCGCTGAAAGACTAAATAATCGAACGCTTGTGTCAAATTCCTTGGCTCCATCTTCTTCATTTACCCACTATGAGCCATGGAAATTCGCGCTCTTCTCCACAGGTAAACTTGAACCAAGGAAAACAGTTACACAGAACAAAAAATGTAGATGAGATCACATAACTTCATGCAGGCACTAACTCGAAAAACTTAATGAAATAAAACTTTCATGGAGCTTGCATTCGTTGTAATGAAGTCAAGCTCATATCGTTTCAAAAATTGTGCGTTTCAAATTCGAATACATTGAATATGATAAAAGCCGAATTTAAAAATATGAAAATTGGAAAATTTGTCGTTGACTTAGATTAAAACCTTTCTAAATTTATCTGGTCATTCAAATTGGAGCACAGACTTGCATAATTGCTTTTTTTTCTCCGAGAATTGTAATTCGTTGGATTAAATGTAATTGAAAATTAAACGATATTAAACAGTAACAGTAACTACTCTCAGTTAAGAGTAGATACTTTCGTAAAATTCTTTCTCCTGATGCAGAAATACAAGGGAAATATATTTATATATTTATTTACAACATCATCTTGTATTTTACAACATGCGTTGTTTCGTCCCATTTTGTAGATTTTAATTTTTTGCTGAGAGTGAACCTCGTGTGACACACAAGCGCTATAACTTCATCTTACGAGCGAGGTTTTACGCTAAATCTCTTCTATCAGGAACGTTAATCGTTTGTTCAGGAAACGTGTGCACGATTGTGGCAATTTTAGGAGAAACATACCTACTTCCACGACCTAAGCAATATTTTGTTTTGAAAAAGTTGTATTTTAAGAATTGCCTCTGGTTGACCACTAGACATTAATTTTCAAGCATACTACTGGCTTCTTTATCTTTAGCAAGCCCCGTCAGAGCACACAACCAAGATGTAAAGGTTCTCAATTTATTTCTTCAGAATCTAGCACGCAATATTTGTCCATGGTACCCGAGGACACTCGTTCGCAGTTAATAACTTTTCAGAGTATCGTTCTGGCTAAACAAGTGTGCACGTGATTTGGAAAATTGAAAATTTAAAAATATTTTTACTGCGGCTGAACATGCAAGCTCGCTTATTATGAAACCATCTCTGATACCCGCCGACTTGAAGGCTATCAATATAATCAAAAGATGCAGAAAACTGTTCACGGTAATTCAAATGAAAATGATTGGATTCATATTGCTAGACAGAATTATAACATTTCATTTTGGTTACGCATCGCATTTTCCTCCAGCGACAGAAATTAAAACGTTTCTGGTGATTCCAGAGGATTGTCAGTTTTAAAATTTCCACACAATAGCGTACTAGAGTTAACAAACAGACGTTAGTTGGTGCGGTTAGTTTTGTTCTTGGAATATTAATTTCAGGTGAGGATAAGCGCGGCCGGGTGCGGCAGATCAAGGTGCAACGACCAAATCCCAAACGCGTCTGCAATGTTTGTGTTACGCCTCAATGACGAATATCCCCAAACGAGTTAATTTGTACTTAGTAAAGGATATTTTATAATATCGACAATAGGTCAATAAGCGGCTCCTAAATAGTATATTTAAGGGTGGGTGAATATACGATAATTTCCTTCTATTACAGTATGAATATCATGTCAAAGTTAATGATGGTAGTAAATTGAATTTTTTCGTGTAGCAACTGTAAAATTGGATAGTGCGTTGATTTTTTTAATAAAAATTTTCTGTGCTCTGATTTTTTCCTAATTTTTAATCGCAGTACATTGAGAATATCAATTAAAAAGATTATGTCTGCCATATATTTAGGCCTATCGAATTGTTTATTTTTCTAATAGTAATTATTTTAATATTTCCAGCAGTCTGAAATTTAAACAGTCTACCATGATTCTATGATATCAGGTTTCTTCAGGTCATCATCTGAAATAACACATTAGAAAAACTGAAGCAACCAAACTAGTCACATCTCGTCGTACGTTAAACGTCTGAACAAGTTCCGAAATGCGATGTCAAAAGTCCTTTTCATTGTATTTATTCTGAAGGTGAGCGCTTAAAGACTTGATAACCACCAGAGCTTTCACTACTCTCACTCCTAAAATAGAAATCGACGAGGCTCAAAATTACCTGACTTGCACTAAAAAATATAAGGTATAGCTCACGACTTTCAAAAGGAGACGCTTAAAGGAGCCAATACATAAATTAATAAATTTTTGATATTATGGAAAAGAAAATTAACAAGCTAATAAATAAATTAGCTGGGAATATTTCGTGGGAGTCCGGCAACACACGTGGGTATGCTGTAAAACAAACATACTTGAGTAATCTTGATATTGCATCTCGACGTGAAAGCGCCCATAAACAAACGGCCTCTTAGCACGGCAGGCCGAGTTTCGTGTTCCAAAGCAAGTCTAACTCTGGACTTGTACTCGTAGTTGTGTTTGGTGGAACCTCGAAGTCGCAGTTTTGTGGGGCATAGTTAGCTAAACTTAGGGCCAAGCCAGGATCCTCAGACGAAATGCTAATGGGATTATTTCTGAAACAACGTTAGAAAATTCTTTGAATGATTTTGTCATGATGTCTTCAGATGTCAGTTCCTTGGAATTTTATCTTATAGACAGTGTACCAACGAAATAGTCACAAACAAATTTGATACCAGCATTTATTTGAATAACCTGTTGCTGGAATCATGCTGTGCCACTTAGATCAGTTCGGAACGATTAAAGCAATGCACATACTCTTTACATACTCAATGGCTAATTATATTTTAGTTCACATATCGATCGTTTTCTTTCTTTTGCAAATTATTTGAGAGGAGAAATTTTGAATCCACCTCCGTTGATAATATTTTTCATATTCATTCATTTTTGAACTGCTGATGAGGGAAGTTATCTCGAAATGCCATACATTTTTAAAATTTGTGTTTATTTCAACAGTGACAAATACGAATGAAAATCTGTTCAGCGTAATCGTTTTTACTGTGTAAATTCTTATGATATGAATTAATGTTGAGATGGAGCGGTGAGCAAACAGACGTACTTAATTAGTGCGGTAGGTGGCACGCTTAATTTCCAATAAATATATTTTCAAATGCAAGGAAAAACTAGTTCTGACTTACTGCAACTCAAAAATAAAAACTGCAATTACTTTCATGCATTAATGGGCAGTAAGTACTGAATAAATGTTCGTTTGTAAATTATTCATGGCTGATGACATGCCAGTTAAACGACACTGGTGTCAAGCTAACGTATACATCACAAAATAGGACGGAGGTTTGAACATAGAGTGAAATGATCTGCCGTGTATAAGAAGGTCATCTTTGGGCGTCGAAGACCAGTGCCTTCATTCTACCAACTCGTGGTGTGCAGTTGCTGGCTACTGTAGCCCAGGATGATCTTCCTCATTGAAACCAGTTAATATGCAATAATTTATTAAACGGTCATTAAATAATAAACAATAAACTTCAGTACAATCCCTAATATCGGGGTGAAAGGCAGGCCGACGATCAATTGCACAACCAGGTAGGCACTGACCCACAGTCAAGAGTTGACTTCGTATGGGCCAAAAATTCAGTTAACCCACAGCTGCAGGTCCTGCCGTCTCTCACTAATATTTACTCACGATGTCGTGTGCACAATTCACCTCAAAATCAAGCTTCTTGATACAGAAGGTGAGGTACAAACCGAGGCCCCAACCAGGGAAGGAAAAGAAAAATTAGTTGTCAACAACCATTCTCCAGTCCATCTATTGTCTTAGGAGCGCACGGTGGCATTCCCTGTAGTCATTTTTCTTTTATCCAGGGCTTTTCTCGCACCATCCTTTAACCCATAACTTGATCTACCTCTTTCTCGTACTTCTGACTTCATCACTCGTTTAATAACATGCTCATAACTCATTTTCTTCATTCGCTCAAACTACCCACCTAAATAATACTCTCCTCTCTAGAGTATTATTATTAAAGCACACTCACTATACGTGACCGTCGCACATTCTTATTTATTTACTGCTTCAAACTACGTATTTTACTGCTATCATACATGTCAATATTTTTCCTCTAGCACCGCTTAACCATCTTCTCTGTATTGATTTCAGTCCTTAAGCCTTCTTTTCACTCGAAACAGTCAACAAGCGGACATATTAATCGGTTATAATTACTAAACAACATTCATGTTGAACAAAAGCATACGCACAGTTTCATGGTTCGTCAAAAGTTCTAGTTCAATTTTGATCCATCAATACTCTCTTTCAGAAGTTATACATTGCTAGGATATCTGGTTCTCCTTAATTTTTCAGTCATTACAGTACCCACAATTTTAACACGAAGCATAATTCATATTCTTATCACTAACATCGTTCGCTACTCAAGCATGGACTCGCTTCACAAAAGCAGTGGCTCTCTTGTGAAGCGAGAATACGTACGTTCTGGAAGTACTGCAACATTATTAAAGAATGAAGCGTCTGTTCTTGAGACAACAATAGTTTAATTATAGCAGGGCGTTTAAAGTCATTAAAGCGAATGGTCGGCCAGAGAAAACGTCGTTTCGAGCCAGTAATGTGGATCTCTGTAAGCGGCTGCGGATTTTATTGCCAATCCAAGTAAATTCCTGGCGGTCCTCGCAATCCTCCACTTCAAGAGACATTAAATGTCAAAACCGAACCCTAGAAGCATTGATCCGTAGGATTGTATCTTGAATATGCGATCCTTGCCAGCCACCATTCAGGTCTTTGCGCAGCTACGCGGGTGTATTCAAGTGTGTTTTTACCCTCCATGATTTACGGAGGCAGCTGTGACTGAGAGGAATTTCGGTAACTTCTTGGCAGAAGCTGAGAACATTCTGTTGCAAGCCTGCAAGATGTATTCACAATTTGACTAAAATACAATTGAACTTAAAAGAATCGCACGAAAATATCTTTTATGTATGAAATGTCTTTATGCCAAAACATTTTACACTTTCCATTTTTGTTTTTATCATGCTCGAATAGATATTTATGCATATGACACAACGTTTTTCATTCGGAAATAAATTTGGATTGTTCCGGGCTTATATCCATCATCCTAGTTTCAACCTAAGAAGATGAGGTATTGAGATGCACAGTTGGAACATGGTTTCTGTAATTTGTTTAAGGTAAATTTAATTTTTCTTCACTCGAGAGCCTACTGCGTGTTCGAACCTTTAGAAAAATCGATTTCAAAATTGTGACTACAATGCCAGAGCTTAAAAAATATTGGTAAAACTCACAGAAGATACTATGATCTATCGTCAGTAAGGCACCGGCTTCAGAGAATATAATGATCCAACGCAGGATCGTTATATTCGACATAAATTAAGGCGATGGGAAATACGACTTTAAGAATGTTACTAGTTTAAATCTTTTAGCTCAGCCGTAACTCGGAAATTCTTTCAGTGTATGTTGAAATTATCACCGAGCTTCCACAGTCAATGTTAATATTGTATTTTTTGCATGTTTTCTCTTACACCTACACATCCATGTGTCGCGTTTGCATGTATAGTATTATTTTTCACCGTACTGTACTCACGATTGCCTGTACGCTTATGTCCCAACAGATTAAGATCAAAGTTTGATACAACGCATCTTTCTCGATGAAACTCACTCGTCTTTACTCAGTTTCAAGTAAGGACAGAATTCGCGTAAATGTTTTAGTCTACCTAATTTACAAATTTATGAAGAAAAGTGATTTTTAAATACGGGGCATAACATGGTTGATGCAAATCAAAATTTTATGCATAATTATTTTTATGTTATAGCGAGTGATGCAGATGAATGAAATGAGTACCATTTTCAACTGAAAGTTCGTTTTTGAGGATTTTTGAAAAGCATTCAGCTAAACGTGCTGCCGGCCAGAATGGTACTCGATAGATTAAAAAATTAATTGTTTCACTTAATATTTAAAACATTGTTAAACAAATTTTTATCATCACCCGTATCCAAGTATAAAGCCCACAAGTGGAGTTGTACGATGGGCTTAATTTTAGATGCGAATACATATGAATTTAAATAGGTTTTGAATTTCTGATTGTTATTAAAAGTTTGAAAATTCTTTTTCCAGAATGAAAAGCCTTTTTTTGTGATTTTAGAATGTTAAAAACTTATAGTATGATTATTCACTATTTTTGTTATTTTTTTATGAACGTACGCACGCTTATGAAGCAGGGCATTTCGGGCTTCTCAGCATTCTGCAGATTCGTACGCGGATGACTTTCCGCGCTACTACGTTCCCTTCAATGTAAGTTAACGAAAAAATCTCCAAAATGCCGGGTTCTGAAGCTTAAGCCAATTCTTCAGGTAGTCGACTAGGAGACCAAGTATGCTTTGTATTCAGTGTTTGAGAAATCAAGGATCAGCAATGCATGAAATAATTGCAGGTATGCTTAGTAACATTCCTACATCCACACTCTTGAAAACAACGGACCGTAGCGACAGACGATGGACTCTTCTTCTCCTTTTCCGCGGTTTCTCTTCTTTGGTCTTATGATCCGAGGGCCACGATAAAAAACCAAGTGGTTTCTCATGCATCGATTGAACGGAGAAATTTCCGCGGATGATAAAACTGGTTTCGCGGCTCATCATTGTAGTCACAGAAATAGCTTGTGAGTGAGTTAAGCAGATGAAGTACTGGTTGTCGGCTGAATCTACCATTAGTTTGGCTTTCGTTAGCCAATGTATTTTTCCTGGAAACATGTGGAGTATCATAATATTTGATCAATTATGTAAAAAAAGTTGGGCTAGGGGGAACTAAATTTTAGTCTCTTGGACAGAAGTTATGTAGTTCTAATAGTTTGGACGCAATGCCAATTATTTTCAACAGAAGCAGGCTATCAAGCGAGGCTCCTTTCGCCAGTATTATGACCAACTTGGCCTCGGTAGCAAATGCCTGCCGTTCAATTGAACTTTAAGGAATTAAGGATCCAAGAAATGTAAGTTTCCAACAATTGGAGTGCAAGGATTTGCCTGAATGCCCTCAAGATTCGAGCAAATTTCTTGTCGAGAAAAATTCATCGTTGAATGTTTCTCAGACTGATTTTTACAATACAGTGCGCAAGCGCTGATCAATAAGCTAGAAACCCTTTTAGTTTGCAAAATTTTCTTTTTATGCCCAGTTTATCATGGACGAACTTTTGGGTTGCCATTATTGATCGATAATTTGACAAAATATTCTGTCTACAAAGCACGTGTTACAGCCATTGTTTTCCCATCTTATATTAAAACGTTTAACCAAAAATCACTCATTTACTACGCTAAACGACGGTATAATTTATTCAGAGGATTTATTTAACCGAAACAGTTACAAACAAAAGGACGTTATCTCCATAACGTCGAAACTTTGCTTTATTAACACAAATGGCTCATAATACAAAATGTAGAGCAAATCCTCACCTATTAAGGCAGCGATGAGCGCTTATTGGTGTAGTCTGTTTCTAATTGGAGCAGATCTACACTGAACTTCTGATTGGGTTAATCAGGCGGAAATAGTTGTAGTGTTGCAGGGGCCGCCATTACTATGCGTCTAATTCAAGCATTGTACATAGAAAAAAAGATACAGAATAGCAGTAGCATCAATATGCGAGTATAGTGGCTGTCCATAGCTTGCTGCAGATGATGCTAGCGTTGCCTCTGCCAAGCTAGCAGTTTAGGTAAAAGCTGAATTCCATGTCCAGTTGCAGCTTCTTCTTTAATGTATGAAGTACTTCATTCCATGATGAAGAACGTACATACACATCTACTGTATTCTATAATCATTTATAAGCGTACGATAAATGATGGTTTTGCTTGAAATGTAACATAAAAAAAAACACTGGTATTTTTTTCGACTGCTTTCTGTATCTAAATTACGCCGGTGCCGAATAGAAATCGTTTAGATGTGCTGAAAATGCTAGTAAAAAATTCTTGAACTGAAATTCTTTCTTTAAAATCATTCAGCTTCTTGGATTAAGTACTATATCATTAAAGCCTTTAGTGTGCAGACCATTGATAATAACATTGTATTAATTACATAGAATAACATTGCTGCCTCGCCTTGACATTCCTAGGAACACAGAGTGGTGGTCGTGAGGATGTCAACAATATAAATCGTATTATTGTTCCAAAACGTTTTTAAAAAAATCCGGAAAATGTTAATGAAACGAATTTTCCTATATATTTCTTAGCCCATCTTCAACTAAATAATGAATATCTTCTGGTATTGTTTTCATTTTTGTTATCTATTGTATTTAAAAATACGTGGGTCGTTATTATGTATTGTTTTCTTGCAGAGTTTTTTTTATATAAGATATAGTATTAAAAAGTCTATTTTGAAAGTAAACGCCCGATTAATTTCACGTCTGCATCTCGTATCAAGAGAATAGTCTAAAACTGGAATTAGGAGATAAGATGATTGCTCCCTAATGATAGGTTACATTTATTTTGTGTAAGACCTACTTATGTTGTAGAGATTGATTTCGAAGGGATTAATTATGTTCCAAAATTCTAAAAGAATAAGTCTTCATAAAGACTTAATCAATTATAAAGAGAGCCTTGACCAACGCAGCTGATAGCTGCCAACAATGTATACGACTTCAGTATTTACAGCAAAAAACCTTTGAGTTTAATCAATAATCGAATTTTAAGCAGGATACACAGAGGGAACTTCCTTACTTCATCACGCCTGTAGTCTAAATACTGCAGTGAATCCATTTGAAAATATTACCTCGTCTCTGTGGCTAAGTTTGCTTTTGGGTGCTTATATGGTAAAAAAGCATGTTGCATAATAGTTTTATACCAATTGGTCAGAGGGTGCGTAATTTATTTCTAAAATTGAATTTCATAATTTTATTCCAAGCTTTAATTGAAAACTTAGAGAAGCATTGTTTTTTTCATTTTTTATAGGCATTTAGCTTTACCTGAACACAACAATATTTAATCAAGTATTTGTACACTGTTCCTATGTCAAAAGAGAGTTGTTGCCCGCTCTTAAACATCTCACCATTTACCTACATTGTTTTTCTGACCCACACACAGCAGTTGTGCCAATAACCAAGTCTTGACGCCTAGGAGACGATCTCGCGACTCGAAGACAGTCTCGCAGGTAGGAAGACGGTCTCGCGGCTAGGAGACGATATCGCAACTTGGAGACAATCTCGTAGCTAGGAGACGATCTCGAGACTAGGAGACAATCTCGCGACTAGGATACGATCTCGCGACTCGGAGACGATCTCGCGACTTGAAGACGATCTTGCAACTAGGAGACAAACTTGCGACGAGGAGACGATCTCGCGACTAGAAGACGATCTCGTAACTCGGAGACGGTCCTGTACTAAACTGCAGATGCAGATGTTTTTACAAGAGTGTGGTAATTGCGGGCTGCGCGCCGCGCTAAACTAACTTCCTCGGGCCCAGTCTTGCCTCGATGTTTTAATTGATTCCAGAGCTGAGCACAAGCCATTGGCTGGATTTTATGGCCCCATTCACGAGAGTTTGGGCAAAACTGCCCAAGAATTGCATTTGTAGGGAACTGTTTCGCTTCTACAAAGAATTTCCTCGACTGTGGAGTAAAGAAGTGATAATCTTAGGGAAAAGTCTTCGCAAAGACTGGAAAAATAAGACTGTAGGGAGTCAAGCTATAAGGATGGGTAAAGCTTTGTTGCTAAAGGTTTCATTCAATGAAAAATATCTTGTTATTTCGTCATTAGAACGAAAACTGTTTCTCCTGCTGTTGAAAATCTTTGTTTATATTCAAGTTTGCTTTAAGGATGACCTCTCTGTGTGTTTTTGTAATACGTTATCGAATGTATAAAAATACAACAGCAGGGATGAATCTAAAAATAAAGCTTTACGATTCAGCTAAAAGTCGAGGCACAAAATGCATAAAATAAAGCTATGTAGCCGTATAAAAAACGAGAGTCAGGTTAGAATTCAATTGAAAAATGTGTAATGAAACTAGTACGTTTTTTAACTGTATTGGAAAATTTTTGTCTTGATTCTAGCGTGTTCTTGTTGAGTGTCTAGTAGCAGTATGCATATATATATCGTTACCTCAGAGCCCATGCATTCTCATGATTTAATTCTAATGTTCTTCTAGCAATCTTGAAAAAGCGATGACAACCCCTTCGATTACGAATAATTAACTCTTGTAAAGATGAGGAGGTGCTGGGAAAACACACAGCTGGAATTGCTGTTAAAAATACAAGCAAATGCGTTGAAACAAATTATGTACATTACTAAAATTCGTCATGTTGGAAAGAATTTATGCTCAGAAAATTTTCCGTTGTAATCTCTGAAAAATTATGATCACGATGTGAATAATGATTCGCACATGTTTCACCACAACGGTCGTATACTCGTATTAGTAGAACATTAATTAATCCATGCCTACGCACCTCGCCGCTGCTCTTTCAGGCTACAATGTGAATGCATTATTCTACTATTTCTTCATATATTTAGTTGAATTCAAAGGTCAGTTCAAAAAATGTCACATTCGCTGTGAAATACGTTGGCCCAAACAAAGGTATTAATAGATTTCTGGTGAGGAACCGCTTAATCATACAGGTATACAATTGATTTAGCAGGGAAAAACTTCAAGATTAAAATTCAACTTTTGCAGAACATAATCACAGTTTCTATCTCTCAGTTTAAAGTTTAATTAAAAATAAATTGGAACGTTAATTGAACAATACCTCAGAATTCCTATTTTAACGACCCATGGCCAAGATGTGGTAAGAAAACTACTTAAATGACTCAGTTTCCATTTTCCCCGAATACCTTAATCAAAATTTATGTTTCTGAATTCGAATACGACTCAATAAGGTCGACGTAGTTGCAATTTACTGTCCCTTTATTACTCATTCGCATGAATACCACAAATTATATATGATAAACGCATTAAAATATCACAAAATTTTACTCAGTGACTGACATAGTATTTAGCTCTCTTTAATTTAAGTTTGTCTTCATTTGTCTAACACATAAATATACAGTGGCATCACCAGCTTGGTCGACTATCACCAGCTTGGTCGACTATCACCAGCTTGGTCGACTATCACCTGCTTGGTCGACTATCACCAGCTTGGTCGACGGGTGAGCGAATCTGCTTGCGAGCGGAAAGACCCGGGTTCGAATCCCGCTGCCGACATGGTTGACGCGGCTAGAAATACGGCATGGGACTTGGGTAAACAACCGAATAATTATCGGAGTAATTATCCGACCCAAGAATGGGCCAGAAGGTCCGTTCCTATAGCCTCATTCTATTCTATATGAATCAATGGAAACATTTTCATTCGTGCGTTCAGTATTATCTAACTTAGTTATCATAAACCCATCTTTTATTAACCTTTAAATTCGGTAATGAGATGACAACTATTCTGTTAAAAATGAAACTGCAACGCCTTTTCGCATATTTTTTTTTAGTGAAATTATATGACTCTTGTCCTAGTCTTCCACTGCATCTTCTCAGTTCACGAGCTTCTTCCACATTATTTCCTACCAGCTTCTATGATTAGATTTATCTGTTCCTGCCTCATCATCGCATTTCTTTCAACGGATCTTTTCACAACCGAATACATCTTGTTTATAAAACTGATTCAAGACACCAAATCGAATAGAGCAAAAAATCACTCTAGTAGTAGTAAGACATGCCAATTTGTCGAGTAATCTAAACTTAAGGAAGGTTTAATTTTCCAATCATATTTTTCAAGTCTGATTCTCTGCCCTACTCTGTGTATTGTTTGTTTCATCTAATTGATCTTAGAACTGAAAACCGATAAAAGTGTTATCACCAGTTTGGGAACGAAGAAACCGCGTCAATAGCGATTCCTTTCTCATCGCAATGTGCATGTTTCTCCTGGCATCGAACGTTTCAGAGGTCGCTTCGTTCCAAAAATACTTTCGACGACGCGTCAAGTTCATCGGATAATTTCTTCAAGTAACCACACGACCTACAAACGAACCACAGAGTTTCTGACTATTCTTGGTCGGAAAGACTGCGCTTTTGGTTGTCTTGGCGACTTATTTATCAGCGAGTCCGCGCTGCGACAGGTAGGCTGCGGAGAGCTGCCCCGCCCAGGATGGATGCACAGAGTTGGTCAAGCACCAAGATGGAGAGATTGACCAAAACATGACTTTTGGCAAACTTTATCCTGACAAATGGAGAGGGGACCACTTATCATCCATCACGGTGAGGAAAAGCGGCGTCTTGTAGTCGGACTTTGAAGAATCCTAGGACTTTAATGAAGACATGCGTAGAGCAGAGAGCTCTGATGTCTCAAGTCTGGGTTTGAGCAGCGTCTCTGATCAGCCTCCTGATTGTTCTTTAGTCAAGTCCCTGCTTAGCTCGCATTAATTAGCCCGTGAGAAATGTGCTACGCTTCATTGAACTAGAAATAAAATACGAGCCATTCTATATAATAGCTATGTGTAATTAGATTCCCTACTTGCGTTCAAAACAATTTACTTCAGTATTTTAAGTTTTACTGGAATTTGATCACAAAAGCTATATTTCAAAGAGGCTCACTTAGTTGTTTTTGATCATTCGTACGAGTTGCGAGAATATTTTCGGAATGACTTCAGAAAAACAAGTCCGAGCATCAATTATTCTACTAAGATTGAAAATGTTTAACCAAGTTACTTGATGCAGGTTTTTATTCAGACTGGCAAAAATCGAGAAGACACCTGCACACACAAGAAAAACATGAACAAAAAGATGCTATTATAGAATCAGCGGCTAACGACATTGTTGCCTATTTATTGCAACCACAGACAAGTTGTTGAAATATTATGCGTAGAGAAGAGTATTGAATCGTTCAGATGAAAATATCAACAACTAAGCCTGATAAAAGCGATGTGCGTAAAACAGGTCAGAGCACAAGAAGTTGATCGATTTTTATTAAGTCCGTGAAGATCGTTCCACTTTTTTCTTCCTTACGTAGCTGATTTTCATCTCTCTTGTCTCATTATATCTGAACACGAACTTAACTAGATTTTAGTCAGTTAGCAACACTTCTTTGATAAATAATTTCTCTCTATTGGGTGGATCTCGTGAATATCTTCTCTGCTGCCCCTTGAGTTCCGATGAATCATAGTTATTAATAAATATGTCACTGGATTGAACCCAGAGGTATACGATCTACGTAAAGGGATATAAAAATTTAGTCAATAAAGTATATTTATCATTTGATTTTACAACTATACGCTGGAAATGAATGTTTTGTGGTGCTGACTTTATTTAAATTGTTTGGCTTTTCAGCTCTAAATCGAAACTATATGCATAAAATTTAGTTAAGATATATGCGTTTTTATAATCATCTGTGAACTTAAATTCAAGACAATTTTACGCAAATTATTGTTATGGACTTACTGATGTATAAATATTATAAGAAAATACGCTTGTCGATTGCCTCGATCGTGTTATTGCAATTGCAACGTCCATTTACTGATCAGTATGAGTTTGCATCTATTTAATATTCGTGAATTTTTATAACACGCCGGTGAAGTCCTAACTTAAGGAGTGAGTTTTTCATCTGATTACATGCAAGAATGGCCAACAAGACAACAATTGTTTTCAGCATGGAAGTGCGTTGTTTTCATTTGACTCGGAATGAAATAATTAATCTTGATGAAATTCCCAACTAATAATGGGAAAGTGATGAGGTGAAGTACTTTATTGTGGAATTTTTCTAATGCTAACCCTAATTAAATCTGTTGCTTTAAATTATAATTCCATTTTCTTCGTAAAACTCTATCACCTGTGAATATTTTTTTGTGACTGCTGATCCTAGTCTACAAACCGTTTATGCGTAAATTTGCTTCATTGAAGCAAGCAATAAATATGAAGAGTAGGCGATTATGTTTTCTATTCGTGCTTATGAATGCAGGAGATCGTTGAGAGCATTTTGTCAATTATGAAGTCGAGTTGATAATGATCATCGACGAAGATTTTTTGAGCGGGTAATTGATAATTATTTTGAAATCTATAAAATTGGAGAATTCATCTTAGCTCGCCCCAATTTTTACAATTTGATGTAAATACTGCCAGTGCATTTTTCCTCCAGCACTAAATTTTTCGGCTTCTTACTCTTATTTGCTGCTGACAGTAATAGTTTAAGATGGGGTTTGTTTGCTGGTATTTTAGATTATGAACATCCTAGTTGAATTGAATTTGATGTCAAGTCTATGACACGTATACCTTTATTACAAAAACACCTCCTAAAGAATTCCATAGTTGAAGATACACACCAGGGAATGAGAAAACGAGCAGCCTAATTTGTGGTGCATCCTAGAAATTCGTTGAAATTTCTCGGTACGTATTTGGTGCGAGTTATGAAGATCGTCTGAGCTCATCCAGTGGCTGGCTGCGGCAGGTCCAGACGATGCTCCCTACCACCCGCGGCGGCGCACGAAGGCGCTTTTCTTAGCCAAACTAACGACCTCAACGAGTCAATTTCGTAGCTCCTTACCGATACTTGTGTCTTTCTATAGTGACGAGACACAAGGCACACGCGGGTGCAAGGCCAGCTGACCATTAAACCCACGACTTGGTGGCCGGGCTATTGAAATACTAGGTATTCTTTACGTGGGAAAACGGCACGGTCACTCTCCGATGTGTGGGCTTACTTATACCATGAGTTGTTCCCAGGAAGTGAACAACACTATTTAATTAGCTTCCTTTAAATGTTTATTTCTGTGGGAATAATTAAGCTTGCAATATGGAACTGAATTAGTAGATAAATCTTAATAAACCGATTTGTATATCATGAGTTGAGTTACGCAAAATATATGCAAGAATATCGAATTAATAATGTGTATCATTATAGTTAGAATTTTAGTAGAAGAGGTTCACGAATAAACTGACTTAATTATTTTAGAATTTGTGTACAGATTGTTTGTTTTCACACATATAACAGAATTCCATTCATATATTTACGTACGATGTCAAGTCTCACGGGGGAATTGCTGCTCGATGTAAACTACAGCTTAGGGGTGAAGAGGACAGCGACAGCTGCGACTCTGGTACTAGATCGGACTTTCGGCAGCTGCCCCAGGACTCTGTGATGGTCCTCTGTAGTTCTTCTACAAAAGCGAGAAACACCTAAATGGGTTAGGCTCTTTGCTTTATATTGTTTTATGCCGATGAGAACGTGACAAGCACCCCCGGCTGCTTAGAGACCGCATCGCCTCGTCTAGTGAGTTGTACAAGAGCCCTTACATAATGCCGAGACACTCTCGAATGGATTTGGGTTTCAGCTTTCAACTGTTTTTCCTCAATGGGGGAAGTGAAAAGAAACTTCCTGTCAATTCTTCGAAAGTGTTCAGAGAGTGGTGTATCATTCAGTACAAAGGACTTAGATTAGCAAATGAGGTGTTTGGGAACGGTAATTGTGGCGTACCTATGTAGCGTATTCCTGTTTGTTGACGGAGCATGGAAGTCTACATAATAAATGCAGAACACAATATGCAATTTAATCAAAATAAATTAATTTTGAGTAAAGAATCATTAGACACATATATAAACATTAGAAACTCTTGTTCAATACTGCACTCACAGTGTTGTTTTGTTTTATTTGTAGAACACTTTTAATTGTAACTCTGCCATAAAGATGCAATATAGTGAGAGCGCATGATTTTATATAGACATTTCTGAAAGATTCTGTTTCTCTCTTTGAGAATGGAAAATATTTTGGCTCAAAATAAACTGCAGGCGAGATTTTTTCCTATTGTTAGGAGGTGGAAGAAACGGCCTTATTTTCCTCAACATGCATGTAGAAAAATAGGCTATATCACCACGCGCCCCATCCCAGATGGCAAGCGCTTGCCGTTAACATTTTTACATGGGCGTATTATCACAAAAATAACACATGTAAGTAATGTTTCAACATTCGGCGACCTATTCGGATATAAAGCCGATTCCATTTTGGGATTATATATGTTCATCATTGATTTTTGCGAGAAAAAAATCGATATGAATATGCGTTTTTCAACGAAATTTTTCAAAGAAAGAAGTATTATCATAGAAGTTTTCATTCGACCTAGCGATACGCTATAATAAACTAACGTAATTTCTTTTATAATTTTCATTGTGAAGCAATGATGAGTTTTTAAATGTTGCTGACGTTCGAAGAAAACAAGTTTTTACGTAACCGAGTTGCAGTAAGTTGCAAATAATAACAAGTAATATTTTTAGAATGTTTCTTCCACTTGCGTTTGTTTTTCGTTAAAAGAACTAATCTACCGCCGAGAACAATTATCTAAAATTATTTCGTAGAAATAATTCAGAACTTATGACATCTTAGGCTAAAGCATTTCCTTGCTGGAAACACGTTTAGAAAATTTACAGTAATCGAACGATTAACATTGAAAATATTTAACACAGAACTGAATTTTCTCGATTGTCGTACTTGCAACGTTACAGATGTTGAACAAGGAAGCACATGCTACAATTTGAAAGTGGTGTTTGAAACAGAATATAACTCCGACGTCTAAAATTTTTGGGTATACGATGTGTGAAGAATGTATGTAGGTAATGTAGGTTTCTTTCGCTTTAACCATAGTGACTAAATGTATAGTCTATTAGAACTTAGAATGCTTCTCTTTTCAAGATATTTCGCTCCAATTGGAATAAAAATTTCAAAAATCAGAACAAGATCTATATTACATCAGAACATAGGTGCTGAGAGTACAGCACATGGTTTCTTCAAGAAAATATGTTTAAAAGAACAAATTCGAGAGGAAGTAACTCTAGTTGATACGAGAAGGTATACGGTATGTTTTGTTTCAACAAAAATCATCACGCACCCATTTAGGTACTATTCAGCATCAACTACGTAAATTTCATGACAGGTATTTGTTCTCACGATTTGACTTTAAAGAGCTTATCACGCATTCAATGGCGTGATTAGTAAATCACATGTGAGCATTCCGTAAAAATGAGTTGAATTTAAACATTAGGCAGAAAACAAAATTATAATTTCGAATAGAGAACAAAAAAGTAATTAAATTGTTTTATACTGTAATAGTTGGATAGACGAGCAAGTTCATATGCGTGTGTGGAAGAATTGGCGAATTTTGCAGAATCAGAGCAATAAAATTTGTTTTGCGTGGAGTGGGGGAACGAGATGTGTCGAGAGCACACTATGGTACGAGCTTGTGTCATACCAAACGTCGGCCAGTGAGGGGCTCCGCACCATGACTAGCCACATTCATAAGAGGGCGAGCGGTGCTGACAAGTGGTGGGCCAGTAAGTCAGTAATGGCAGAGCAGCGACACCTGGTGAGAGCTTGATGACAATGTTTAGCGCGCCAAAACATAGCTTAATGACACGGGAACACTAGCGGCTCTCGCAGTTCACAGACAGCCTATCCGAAGACAGTGCAAGCGTCTTGCCTCGTGTATGTGCATGAATATCTTAAAGGACTTTTTGATGTCGCTTACAAAGAGGCGAGTGTCATCATCTTCTCTAGGTGCGACTCGGCAGAAATAGAAGTCACTCTCTCTGTTCCTTTAGAGAGAATTAGAACGCTCATGCACGAGTTTTTATTCCATTAGTTGCATTCATCTGCGGATTAAGGAAGTGAACAGTAAGTTTCTTGGAGTTAGATCGCTCGTGAAGCGGATCAAATGGAGCTGCGAACAATAGATGTCATTAAGAAACTCCTGAGATCTGCTTCGGTGAACTGAATTCGCCGGTCGTCGACAGAAGAGGGATGTCGTCGCTCAACATCATCGAAAACTCGATGATACTTGAATATTTTATAACTAGTCATGCATGAGTCGCTGTGGTTCATGTGAGGACGGGAATCTCTTTCGCGAACCCAATTTATCCCGAGAATATATTTTGACACACGTGTACGGTTTCAGATTTCACTTTGGAAGTTGGCAGTTTCTCTCGTCCTCAGATGAGTAACGAAATGGAAATTTTGGTGAAACCCCAATTAGTTGAACTGCACCGCTGAAGGAAAAGACTAAAGTAGTAAATGCAGAAATATACCTGATGTCAACCAGTTGCATCCATTTAAGTTCTGTCCCTGGTGAAGAGCAACTAAATGGAAATGATAAATCGATTACAAATAATTCATTTCATTTCGTCGTTTGTAAATCACTCTGATTTTAAGGAAGTAAAGTTGAATTAAGCTAATTCAAAAATTTTAGGTAGCCATTAAGATTGTTGAAGATAAAACAATTAACGAGTTCATTTTACTATTATTAAAAATATTTAAATGTTTTTTACCTGCACTCCACGGTGGTTTGGGTGATAGTTATGCTGAAATATCTGTATAAGTTGATATTTTATCAACTACAATTACAAACTGGAATTTTCAATTTAGTACAAATATCAATATTATATTTAATAGAAATATCAATGCTTGAATTCTGAATTAGAATACCCAGTGCTCAACTGTAGTTTTAAACTTAGTATGTTTAGTTGAACTATCAAAAATATTCTAAGTTTTTATTGGGATTAAAATGGAGTGTTCAAACTCAAACTTGAATACTAAATCTAACACATTTGAGCTACCATATTTGAACTATAATATTCAATCATGAATACATAGAGTAAGTTTCTAGGGAGAAATATTCGAGTCGGAATACCGATGGCGATATAAAAGGGTGGAATAACTCCACAGGATTAACTGAGCTGGAATTTCGAGGCTAAAATTTTGGAATTGCGATAGTGTAACTGGATTCTCTACGTGGGACCATTGAAGCGGAAATCAATTGACTGGAGTTTCGCAACTGGAATCGCTAGAAAGGGAGCATCATACACAAAAACACTGTATATTATACTTAATCCTTCTAGTCTTTGTTTAATGGTTTTCATACCATTTGGTTTGGAGCTTCAATAACAAAAAGTAATCGTTCCTTATTGTCCTTAAGTAGTAAGCTCATGAAGACTTACTCTGATTTTGCTCTCACTGTACGTTATAATTTCATCTGTAAAAACATTACATTCTTCTTGCTCCTCAGAATTAGAGTAAAATCGTTTCGAAAATATGCTTAATTACCTTGTTTCATTCTCATATATTGCTCGAGATTGCGTCCCTCATAATCATTATAACACCTTAAACGTTGTAGAGATCAACAGTTCTCTCTACTTTTGTAGCTCGGGTAGTAGAACATAGATTGTTATTCATTTGACCTAAAGATTCTCGAAAGTCTCAAATATTGTCACATTTGCAATCGTATGCAAGACTTCACTATGTTCATTTCTTTCTGACCATCGAGAGGCTCACACTCAAAGCACTAATCTTAGGTATGACTTTCGTATTATAATGTACGATATCGTATCGTATACACATAATGTCGTATGTATGGGAATAAATGTTTTAAACTATTAGTTCATGTCTATGTATGGATAGTGTTATGTTTGAGACTTTTGTTCTGGCTCAATTCTTTTGTAAGGGGTTCAGGTTGAATAAAGGGTATTTCTCTATAGAGGGAATTGATTTGGAAGTTATTAATACTGTATTTGTACTCACAATAAACATTATTCCATCCCTTGATAAATGCTTTGTTTAAGCTGAATCACAAAAAATAAACAGAATTGAACACCTTAAGAAAGGAAATCAGAAAAAAGCTTTACAATTTAGAAGTTTTTTAATCCAATTATATCTGACATGCGTTGTGCATGTTCGAATATGGGCCTGATGATCAACTAACTAAAAGAAGATAAGACATTTATTCAGTTCAGGCATTGTCACAGCTGGGTACGAAATAAAATCTCAAAATTTGAATAAACACAAACATTCACATACTAATTCCACTTCTCTAGTTAAAGTTAACCTCGGTGTTACTATCTAA
The DNA here is from genome assembly GCA_006783055.1 of Trinorchestia longiramus. Taxonomy (NCBI): domain Eukaryota; kingdom Metazoa; phylum Arthropoda; class Malacostraca; order Amphipoda; family Talitridae; genus Trinorchestia; species Trinorchestia longiramus. The sequence goes on from VCRD01000159.1 coordinate 64,845, forward strand.
ATTCAAAACAAATGAAACAGGTTCTCGCGTTTGTACATTCATTTTGTTGTCTACCCAGCGTGTCCAGCAGTAATGACTTTAATGCCGTTGTCGTAACAATAGGCACGCTCTTAGGAGCGTCCTCTGTTCATTGTTCTAACAATGACTATTGTGAGAGAACACATCTTGTGTGGTGTGAACTCCCTGGCGATGCAATTAGAATTAGCTGGAGTATACGTACCGTTGAACGCTCACATAAGAGTTGCAAAACTTGTTGACTTTCCTGCACCTTGGGTAAAGTACCTGCCTCTACAACCAAAACATTGCAATTACAAATTGTAAAAAATTAGTATACATAATTCGGCAGAAATTTTACGAAATTTGAAAGAAGGGAAACTTATGGAAAAGAAATAACTTTAAATAAAGTACCCTTTGTGTGATGTATGCCAATAATTAATCTTTTTGGGTATAATTCATGTCGTATGAATTTTTGATGAAAAATCAGTCGAAGACAGTCGCTAATAAAAACATTTTAAATTTTTACAGGACATTTACGACATTCATTCTTCTTGAACAGGTAATGGAACGTTCGAAAAGAAATAAAAACTTTTTTAAGCGATTTGAAATACGACACAGGGGAATGAAATTTTCAAATAGTAGAAATAAAGTGGAAAACAAAGATAAAGTCAATTACATAGTAATTGACCAAGTAAAAAGGTTAACTTTTTCGTGCTTAAGAGCATGATTAGGGTATAACTTGATAATGTGCGTTTAATCAGATATACCGAGGATAGAAACATATCAAGTCGTAGTTAAAAGCTAAATAATTTGTGATCGGAGTTTCACATCCAAATCCACGAGATCTGATGACAGAATGAAGTCAACGTGACAACAGCATGCCAGTGTGGAAGCTTTGACCAAGAAATTCTGCATGGTTCGCTGTTAAGGTGCGTCTTGTTGAATGAATGTACCGTGGGTCATCAGAACTACCGTACCTACATGTACTTCGACAAGTTGAATGTGAGAAATCGTAATTTTTGAAAAATTTTCACCTCGATACATTGCACATGGTAAATGGAATTGGATGGAAAATCAGGATTTTCACGAGTTTTGTTTGTAAAAAAGCATTTTAATTTGATTAATTTGCACATGAGTGCACATTGAGGTTAGGCACTTAACATTTCGCAAAAGGATTAAACGGAACTATAGTAGACTCAAAATGAGGTACATAGTATGTCAGCCAGTGAGAAACTCCAAAGAAGGAATCGACATGTATGAGAGCAAGTTGATTAGCATGGATAACCTAAATAGCTTAAAAATCCGAGACCATGTACGGGAATTTCCATTAATCTATGACTTTTCATTGCTTTCGAAGATTTTTTAAAGAAAAGTTAACAAGAAATCGAAGTGTAACGTATATCTCCTGGTAACTGAAATATAAATACGAGAACATACTCGAAATTATTACGTTAGCCTTCTCCCATGCAGCAAAATATTGATTGAATAAGCCCGTGTGATGGCAAAAAAAAGTTGGATCTTTATTACATTATTTAAATCATAAAATTTCGGAATTAAAAAGTTCAAGTGCAGCTTATATTTAGAGCGGGCCAGAAAGGACGCCCCATTTAGGAACTTTTATAACTCAAACACTATTTAGGATAGAACATAAAACTTCATGTCAAAACCTTTATTAGATTTATGAATTTTATTTATGAATAACATTAAATTATGTAGCCTAGATACACAACTGAATATAGATTAAGAGTACAAGGATATTAGACCCTATTTGTTCGCAATGCATTCTGAAGAAACAAGGATCGCTTTCGTCAAGCAATTTTATGAAAATGGATCGTCTTTTGTGAGAGCACGGAGAGCTTTTACAATTACTTTTGAAATGGATTTTCAAGCTGATCGAAAAACACTGAGAAGATGGATAAGAACATTTGAAAGCACTGGTTCTTTATCCAACAATAAACCACCTGATCGAAACCGCTCTATTCGAAATGAAATAAACATTGATAGAGTGTCGTTAAGTCTTCATGTGGATGTCACGGTCTCGACAAGAAGACGTTCAACACAACTGAACATCAGTAGATCATTGCTGAGAAGAATTTTGAAAAAAGATCTTAAATTATTTTCTTACAAATTACAACTAATCCAACAATTAAATGATACATACTATGCATTTAGGTTGTAATTTTCACGTGAAATGTTCAATATCATAAGAGATAACACTGATGTCCTTAAAAAATTAATAATGAGCGACGAGGCCCATTTTCATCTTTCAAGATATGTGAAAAAACAAAACTGTCGTATCTGGGTGCAGCAACAACCAAACAATTTGTTGAAACGCCTTTGCATTCGCAGAAAGTTACTGTCTGGTGTGGTGTGAGGGCCGAGGAAATAATTGGGCCATATTTTTTCGTCACTGGAGAGAGATATCGAATATGATCAGTGCTTTCCTTGAACCGCAACTCGAAGCCAGACATCTGAAAAACATTTGGTATCAACAAGATGGCGCCACGAGTCATACCGCGAGAGAAACAATAATTCTTTTAAATCGCTTGTTTCCACAAAAATTGATCTCTCGGCATGGCGATGTTAACTGGCCGACTAGATCCCCGGACCTAACCGTACCCGACTTTTATCTATGAGGATAGCGTAAGGGAAAAGTTTACATTAATATACCTATCACAATCGCTCAATTAAAGAGAAACATCCAAGAGGAAATCAGGCAAATTGTCGGCAGCACATAAATGAAGATTACAGAAAATTTAAGAAAAAGGTTAGAAACGTGCTGTCGCCAAAACGGGCATGATTTAACAGAGATTGTTTTCCACACTTAAATGGTATTTTTTAGTAAAATTCACAAACTCTAATAAATGTTTTGACATAAAGTTTTATGTTCTATGCCAAATAGTTTTTGAGTTATAAAAGTTCTTTAATGGGGAATCCTTTCTGGCCCACCCTGTACATAGACAATTCATTTAGAAAATGCGTAGAATAAAGTATTATCCTAATAAGAATTCACTGTCCTCGAGTATTTTTTCAGTAACATACGCGTGTATATTAGTCAAGTATATTTTCTTGCAGGAGGTCCAAATGTTGAGCAAAACCATTGACTTGATGCTTTTTTCCTACAATGAAGAGATATTTCAAAGTGAGGTCTCAATTGAATGCTTTTATTAAAATACACATCTCAATGGCAGAGTGTACTCAAGAGCAATCGTCAAGTGCGGTGACACACAACTCTACATGCAGACTTTTACGTCTGACTTCCTGCTCGAGTTTTCCTTCCTAACCTAAGCTGAGGTTGGCTTTCTTAGACTCATTGGAAAATGTGGTTTTGCGTCCGAGGTTTTAGGAGATTGAATGTCTGGAGGCGTTGTACGCCAAATACAGAGTACTATTTTGAACTAGCGATTTGAACGTTGGAGTAGGAGACGCCTTCGTTGACGCGGTTGCTTGTGGTTTACCGAAAATGTTCAGAGTTATCGCTTTGAAATCTGAGGAGGCTGAGAACTGTTAGCCGTGAGTAATAAATGATCTGTGATTATATAGGTGTCAGAAGAGTAAATTTCCGATGCTTGGATATCGATTGTAGCAGCATTTATGAACGAATACTATTTACAATATTTCGAAGCTCAAGCATTCACAACGAATAAAAAGTGTTAGAAAACTCTTTTGCAGTGTAAATACTCTTAATTTCTTATATATAATTGAAGATGGACGGAAAGCTAAAAAAATGTTCATATTATATACGAAAAACTGAATTTTTGAAAAGACAGTACAGATTAAACTTTCAAAAATGATGTGACGTATTTGTACGAATAAAAAAATGTACAGCTATAAAAATGCATTACGTATGAAATGAAAGAGAAAATCTGGCAGTTTTTTCTGCATTAATGATACAGGCTTGAACCATATTTTGTAATCAAAATTTGACAATCATCATGTCCCAAAAATGCTAAAATATAGCAAGGACCAACGAGCAAGGATAGTGGAAAGTCATTTCTCTAGCAATGGATCGTTAGTTGTAGTACAAAGGGACTTCGTTAGAACATTCAATCAGCGAAAGTCTTCCAAACGTTGCATTATTGAAATGATTTCAAGATTGATAAATTTCGATCCAACAGCAGACAAAGAACGCTCTGGCAGACCGAAATCGATATGAAATGCTTGTGTAATTCAACGTGTTTCATTGAATGTTGCCACAGATATAAAATCGTCGACTAAACAACGTTCCAGTCAACTATGAATTTCACGAAGATCATTGCAAATCATCCTGAAAAAGATTTAAAACTGTTTCTATATAAAATTCAAGTAACACAATTGTTAAAATTTGCAGACCATCAACAAAAAAAAAGACTTCGCACATGCATTTCTATGCCTTACGAATGATGAGACTTTTATCTCACACCTAATCATGTCTGATGAGGCCCATTTCCATATCAGTGGGCGTGTTAATAAACAAAACTAATTATTCTGGTGTGATGAAAATCCTAGGATAATCCAAGAACAACCACTTCATGCACAAAAGGTTATCGTCTGGTGTGGCATAACGAGTGCAAAAATCATTGGTCCATACTTCTTCCAGGATGTTGATGGTGCAACCGTGACAGTGAAAGCAGACAAATGCAGACAAATGATACAGTAATATTTATTGCCACAACTGGAAGATTTGGACATGCAGATTTTGTGGTTCCAACAAGATGGAGCGACACCACATAGAATAGAATAGAATAGAATAGAATAGAATAGAATAGAATAGAATAGAATAGAATAGAATGAGGCTATAGGAACGAGCCTTCTGGCCCATTCTTGGGTCGGATAATTACTTCGATAATTATTCGGTTGTTTACCCAAGTCCCATGCCGTATTTCTAGCCGCGTCAACCATGTCGGCAGCGGGGCTCGAACCCGGGTCTTCCCGCTCGCAAGCAGATTCACTCACCAGTCGACCAAGCTGGTGATAACCAGTCGACCAAGCTGGTGATTAACAAGAGAAACCATGGTAATATTAAGAGTTGCCTTTCCTGGTTGTTTAATTTCACGTTTTGGTGACGTTCCATGGCCACCACGGCCTTCTGATGTAACCCCTTCAATTTTTTTCCTTAAGGGACACCTTAAAGGAAATGTTTACATCAATATATCTAATACTCCTCATGAGTTAAGAAACATCATTGAATAAATCAACAGAATAACTCCAGATATTTTGGAAAAAGTTATGAAAAATACTACACGTAGAATACTCTATTTCTGTGTTCAAATGATGATGATGAGTATTCAAAGGATATCATATTTAAGTATTAAACTTCAAAATTTTCTCTTTCATTTCATAGGTAACCAATTTTTCTCACTGTATTAGTTGTCGTGTAATTATAAATGTTCATGAAAACAGGGAAGTGACTTTTGCGACACCCTGTAAATTTCGAATAAACTAGATCTCTTAATTCCTCTCTGTTTAGAAATCTTTAATTTTGTAATGCAGGCAGGACGTGGTTGTATAATTCATAATAGGAAAGAGAGATGTGAGTGAAATTAAGGAGGCTGCAGCAATGTCGTTTAGTACGTGCAGCATAATATTTGTAAACAGTTGTACAAAGCGTTGCAACCTAATCTTTTTCAAAGCAAAAAGCATTTAAAAACGGAAGTTATGTTGCCGCACCTTATACGAGGAGTGTGGGCATGCATCGGCGTGAAAACAAATTGAGTCGTATATATAACATATTGCTAAGTTTATGCTAGTTCTTTCTGAAATATCCATGCACACATACGTAAACGACTTCTTAATAGTTACTGTACAGTAATTTATATAGTTGTAGCACACTGTTCCCTATCATTTAAAAGAACACCAACACTTATCAGCAATTCTTTTGGATTCAGAGGGTTTTGTGACATCGAGATTAATTTGTCCCTATCATTTACATGTTCACTTAATGCAGCAGAAGAGTTATCATGCAGTTCTCGTTTGACGTAACAATTCCGTACAAAATCAAATTGTCAAAGTTGGAGTAACATTTATGATTATACCTCGACTCTCCAATCCGTGTGAATCTCATCAAACTTATCAAAGTATTTTCACCAAGTGTGCAATTGGTTTCAATTGCCAATAAAGGGAGGTACGATATACTTGAAGTCATGTAGTGCAAATTTTAGCACTAACATTTTTGGGATTTGCCGAACAATTTAAGGACATCTTAATGATAATTTTTATAAATCGTTTTGGTCTGCCTTCTGTTCCCATCAAAGTTCCTAACTTAATCCAATTTAAATCAACTCAGTTACGATAATTTTACCAATGAATAAACAAGAAAAGTTATGCTAGTTCCCTTTACTCTATACGAGTATATTTTCACAGCATCCATCACCGCATACGTTCTACTCTCAGATCATGTCTAAAAGCGTTAGTTTGTTAGCTTATACTAAGCTGATACATCAGACCATTCATATTCTTGCATATCATTGAATTATTTTCAGTTGCCAAGTAACAGTGCTACTGCTCCATCACGGTCAAGATTTTGAAACCTTCGCAAAAATTTCTAGAACATTCCGAAGTTGAAAACGAAAATATCGCATCCCTGTCTAATCTTTGGGTCGTTGCAGACTCATTACATGGTCATGGTGTTCATAGAATCTTCGTTTTAGGGCATGAAGATATAAGAGTACCTTTAATTATCGTCGTATACTGCAGTGCGTGCCAGAATTACATATATGTAACTTTGTTTTTTGATTCTCACTTCTATAGTTGTTAATAAAAATTAGCAACAATTGTTACATGATATGGCAATACTAACACATGCTCAGATCTAAAATTGCAAGATGATCTACGCAATAGTAAACAAACGGCAGCTATTGACTTGAACTTGCAAGTTTCAGCGTGCCAACTTTATATGCATGATGGGACGTAAAGGTGCTTTGAGTCACGGTGAGAAGTCTAAAATTGTTCAAAAGCTGAGTAATAACTTATACATATTAGAAATGGCAAAAGAATTGGGCCGTGACCACTGTACCATTAAACCCATTAAACCAACCCTGATCGTTGCAACGGTCGTTCTGACAAGGAGAAACGTCGTAAGAAAGCACCTGTGTCGCATCGAGCCATGAGTAGGATCACAGGAGAATGCCACCGTAACCCACTTAAAACTAGCAAAGTAGTGTTTGAAAACGCTGGCGTTCCTAATGTGCCCAAATCCACTCGATGCCGTATTTTGAGGGAGGTTGGGCCAAAGGTTCGCCCTCCATTGAAGGATATCCACAAGAAAAAGAAGATGGATTGGGCGAAAAACCACATGAAGGTAAAATTTCAAACTGTTCTGTTTATCGATGAGTGTCGAGTGAATCTTGATGGACCCGATGGGTGGAGGAGCGGATGGTACTGCAAGGATGGTCCACGTCCCTATCGGATCAGGCGTCAGCAAGGAAGTGGAGTGTTATGTTTTGGGCTGCAATCATTGGTAATGAACTGATAGGACCATTAAAAGTCGCAGATGGAGTGAAAATGACTGCCAAACTCTACATTGACTTCATTAACGAACACCTTTTACCCTAGTACAAAATGAAGAATTTGTCATTCCGGAAAGAGATGGTATTTATGCATGATAATGCCCCGTCTCATCCTGCAAGAATAACCACGGAATATTTGGAGAGTGTTTTTGCCAGGCACGGGAAAATCATGGAATGGCCAGGTTGTTCTCCGGATATAAACCCCATCGAGTATCTGTGGAGGATCCTGAAAAAGAAGATTTACTCCGGTGGAAGGCAATACACCTCCAAGGATGACCTCTGGAATGCCGTTCTAACTGCTGCTAAGGAAACTTCATCAGATGAAATAAAAAATTTGGCATCTTCAATGGATGAAAGGCTTTTTTCAGTTGTTAAAGAACATAGTAATTATATACGATGTTAATTGCACTAGTCAACCACATTGAAGCTTTTTGTTTTGTAATGTTGTTTCCCCATTAAATTTTCCTAAAATTATCTATTTTATCAATTTCCGTCCCCAGTTGACCATATATGACACTGTATAGATGATTTGCATATAAAGTTAGCACGCTGAAACTTGCAAGAATTCAAGTCAATAGCTGCCCTTTGTTTACTGTTGCGTAGATCATTTTACAATTTTAGATCTGAGCATGTTTTATGCATTGCCATATAATGTACCAAGTGTCGCTAATTTTTATTAACAGCTATGGGATGAGAATCAAAAAATAGAGTTGCATATAATTCAGGCACGCACTATAGCTGTATGATCAGACATTTCGCTAGGAACATTTATGCTCATCAGTAACGCAAAGAACAGACGCGTATTGTGACGAAAGGATCATCGGAGGATGGCCATCGTTCAAGCACTACAGTATAATCGTAAATAAAGTATTATCTACTACAGTATTATCGTAAATAAAATCAGAATTGAATTTTATGGCCATACATGTACGATGCTAGGACGCATCATTGCGTTCTAACCGCAAAATTATTTATATTATAAGCATTTCTAATAATTGTATCTCAGGCGTACGCACGCCGCGGTGCTCCTCCGATAAACTAAACTTTTAATCTAACAGATAGTCCTGAACCAAAATGCTATGGAATAATAATTATATAGATGAAGAATGGTTAATTTTGGTTCTAACATCTACGTTTGATCATGGTGGAAATCTCCATACCAGGTTGACTCGTGAAGAAATTATTATTAAAAATTAAAAGCTCCATGAAGTTGTGTGATGAAGGAAGTCGAAGAACATGATACTAAATTCTCAATAGCCTAGTATTAGCTCCTAAATTTCATGTTATAGATATTGAACAGCCAAAATGATTTAATTTTCAGGTTTCAGTTACGATAGAAATAAAATAAATTAGTTCAAATGTAAAGAAAATATGACAAAGTTAAGCTATTAAGTGATGATAATATGTGCGTATTACTATTAACATTGTTGCGACTATATAGACTGTATGAGTACATCACATAGTACTATAATTCATGTGTACTGCTATGACAAAGTTGATATTAATCGGTAATTGTGTAGAAAACGTGCAATGCGCTGGGAACAAAATTCATCGATATAACTGAGTTTCACCCACGCCTCGTCATATGTACAGATACCTTTTACTACGAATAGGAACACCAAAATTTGTTAATATGTAGAAAAATAACGAACGACCCTTACTATATTAAACCTGCGAAGCCTCCTAAAGAACAACTTTTCTTCGGTGCAGTGACTTGTCTCCAGATCCACCCGCACCCTAAAGTTGCAGTGGCACTGCAGTCGCAAGATACATATTCCGCGCATAATTTGCTTAGCCACGCATTAGAATAACATTTTTGCTCTGAAATCTTCAATGGACACCGCGCATTTCATCTAGATTCAGTTGTTCTAGGAAACTCAAGAACATTCTGCACGTAGGAGGTGGTCTTGAAATATACTCTAGAATTTGCATGGGGCTTAGGTAGGAGGGGCTCTTTACATAATTAATTACCTCCTGGAGTGGTCTTTTTTATTGTTCCTAATTATAGAGAGTGGCAGGAGCTCGCGGCGCAACCCTTACCTGCAATTCAATTTAACTCAAAGGACAGCATAAATACTCTTTCTCTCTCGTTGTCGCTCTCAGGTTATAATTCTTCACTTTAGATGCAGCTAATTCAAGCAAGTTTGTTTTTGAAGATTTGCTAGGCGACTTGCCGTATTTACGAACCTTTGGAGAACAAACGAGTGATCAACCGCTTTGATCTAGTCGACGAGATGCTCGCTGGTAATGCGAAAGAACATTTTCGAAGGAATAGGAAAATTTGGTGTGTTTTTAGCAATCCCTTTAGAGCAATTTTAAAACAAAAACTTGTTGACAGTAGTAAAATATAAACATTTCTCAATATAAATGAATAATTCATAAACAGACAATATTTCTGCAAGTGTTATCTTTTACCAGGAGTAAAACCACATTGCTTTAATTTTAAAATTATCTTTGTTTGAGCAGGCGGGGGAATGCTTCCCCCGGCGCATGGAGAAGGCACCAGGCGAAGGACGGGAGGGTCTGAGGGAGGAAGTCACGGGCGGCGGTGGCGACACAAGTAAGGAGTGTCCGTACCTGCCACACAGCACTCGCTCCTCCCCAATCAAGTGACATAAGCACGCAACTCTAACAACAACGCTCACCTGAACCCAGCCCCTGCCTCTCCGCTGCAGCACTCAAGTGAACGCATGAAGCCCTGCCCTCTCAACTCTCCGCCTCTTTCACCTGGTCTTGGGTCTCTCATATCTGCTCACCTGGCTCACTTAGTCTGTTGTGGCTTTCACTGGACACACTCAAGTACTTTACTTCTTGCTAGCCATTCATTCGTTCCTACTGCACTTGACCATCTATCGATCACTCTACTATGCCGCGTCGTGACTGAATATCATATTCATTTCCTTTCTCACTTTATTCCGTTTCTTTCCAGTAGCTTAGTCTTATCTTGGCTTCTGTTGCACATTTCAGTCTTCCTTCACCATATTCCTATTCACACATTCCTACTCTCCCCTATTTCGTGCTTCTTTCCAGCCCTCTAACTTTTCCCGCTAACATACCCGCCCTTCTCACCTGGCCTACGCATGCGATTGGTGAACCACGTGACTAGTCCCTCCCCTCCGGAGCACGTAAGAGGGTCCTCCCTCACACCTTAGATAGTTACGATTGAATAGTTGTCGAGTGTGTGTCTGTAACACAACTCCTGGAGGCTGTGCCTAAACTTCGCTCGATTCGCGTCGGAACACTCAGTAAATATCATACCAACTGTTAATTAACTTGACTTGTGTGATATTGTAACCAGAAAGGCCGTTGGAATAATCATGCAATGAGAATGTTTACTAGTTAATCCTTACTATGCTTTGCAGTAAATGCTTTATTTCTTATTTGCCAACGAACTCTTCGACTCTGACGCGCCTCCAATTTCTCCTGGCCTAAGAAAAGGGTCACTAACAACACAAAACTACGTGTGTCAACAAAGCAGTTAGGTCGCGGACGTGATAAATTAACCATAAATCTGATGAATAATTTGTTGTGTAGAAGCCGTCAAAGCCGCACGAGATTCTGATGGGGCTCTTTGAAGGCGCATCGTCTCCTCAGGACATGTTCTGGGTGAGTTCTGACACTTGTTTCGTCACACTACAATTATTTGCACGCTGTTTGTAGTGTACTGAACATTTTTTCGCAAGTCAATTTTTATGACTGCTGACCGCACATTAATCATGATATTCCAAATAGAAAGAGTTGTTTTCATTTGGGTTGTAGCATACTTGATGACTATTTTTTAGAAGGTATGGTTGTTATATCATGAAAAGAATTGCTCTCAAGCTCCCTTGGATGTATTTTAAGTCTCATGACTATTTAGTATTTGAAAATGCATTGCACGAAATGATCGATTTAACTGATTGAAAGACACGTAGAGAATAATTGCTTGCAATATGTGATAGACGTACAGTGTTCATCCCTATGTCATCCATGCGGACATTACTGAACTTTTAAGAGCAATTATGTGTACGATAAAAATGCTCCAACCAGCAGACTTGTGTTCTGATTGAACACAGCTTTCATGAGGTGCATCACAGTCATGTGCAATTCAGCACTTCAGCAGCTTGAAAATGTAACTCGTCGAAGTCGTTCCACGGCTAAATACAGTAATAGTGTGTAGACCTGTTTACCATTACTCGTTAATAAGAAATTGCGCTAAAAATGTTATGTTTCGCAAAGAAGTTGAAAAATTAACAAAATACCATTAAATAGATGAAAAAACTCCAAAAGTTCCTTTGCGCCTAAAGTTTTTCAACAAATGTTTTATGGCCGGTAACTTGAGTTAGAACTCAGTAGCATGACAATAAATGAATGGAGGTACAACTTGATAACCGGAGAAATAACATAATGACTTAAGCAATAACTCAATTACTTAAAAATGGTTGAATAACTTTAGAAATAACTCAATAACTTGGGCAAGAAATCAATAACCAACAAACCAGTATTTACTAACACAGCAATATCTGAGACCTCCAGACATGCATACTATATGGCTTAGTTTATTGAATTCAGGCTGTATGTAAATTACAGCTCGAATGGATGAATATAAGTACTTCTGAAATCAACATTAATTTCAGGCTAGTTTCCGATGCTAGTTTACTAGTTTTAACTAATTCAGAGTACAGCATCTCAGTCAAATTTGTATCGTTCATGACATAAATCTCGTTTACGATATTCACAATATTTTTCTTATTGTACATAGTGAAAAGTCTTTGTTCTTCAACAGCCAAGGCTTGCAGTCACTGCTAAGTTAGTATCAATGCGATAGTTACTATAAATACGTACTTTTATTCTTTAATTTAATTCTAAAATGATCTCCACAGCAAAAGGGAACAATTGCTTATCGTGGTTCTCATTTTCGAGTGTATTACGAATCCAGACACGTGTCTGAATGGAGCAAAAAAATATAGTACACCATTAAATTTGATTTACTAGCTCAACTGATTGCACTGGATCACACACAAAAAACACACTTTTAAAATGTATTTGTAAGTTTGAAATAAATTATATGAGCTATAAAATTCCATAAATAAAAACACAAACGCCACTAGAACTGTTTGTAGATGATGCATGCATATTCATTATTGGAGATGATCAGGCGACAGCTTGCTAGCGAGATCTTGAATGTTATGGGTGAGTTTACAAGTCAGTCAGAATTTAAAAACCAGTTTTTCATCACGAAAATTTTGCGAATGATTTTATGCATTATATGGGTCGGTACCTCATTCTACGTGTGGTTATTGCAAGCATTACAAAATTACTGAAGAGTTCGTGCAGTTAAGTTAGGTCAGGTAACTGGTCAAATTAAGCTTTTCAATAAACTGTAAAACTTTGGTGGCCTTACGTATATGGTTTTGTATCTAATTAATATCTAAGTGATGCACCATTTAATAAACAAGGCTCCTTCAGATCCTTTTTGTGAACTTCACAAATTTACTACGCATATTTTTCAACAGGAAGAATATGAAGTATTCGTTGACAAATATGTTGTTTGTGCCCTAAATGAAATGGTAGTTTTCAATTAATGATTTTAAATAGTTATTTACCTAAGTATTGAGGGACAAACAATTATGCAAAGAACTTGTTTAAAAATAAATATCATGAAAACTGAAAAAAGGTAAAGATAATTAGTTCATTTTAAAGATTGGAGGGGAGTTTGATTTTTAGAAGTGTTGCTAGCTCCAAAAAGATGGAGGCCGATTTAGCAACGAAATCAATGGCTATGCATTTTAAATTGATTTACACCCAATGAAATACGCGTACGAAAACAAGGATCGTTTTGCCCCGATTATTCTGATCCTATAACACTTGTGTTTCTAGGGAGAATAATTAAAGGGAAATATTTTCATTGAAGTGCTTGATTAGCACTTGTTTTAAAGCGTAACATCTTTTAAGGAACGAACAACAAACATCAGGGGTTTTTGCTGGAACACTAAGAGATATTACTGACGAGAACATGTTGGGAAGTACAATTCTCAGATTTCGTTCATTGTTTCTAAGTTAGCCCAATATTTCAATCATTCATTACTTTCTGATTATTATTTCTGTTAATGTGTAACTTAGTTACGCGCTATCCTAGTTAGAGAGGAGGAAAATTCTTAATTGAGATGGCTTTTAACTTTTTCCACGTATATCGTTGAACTTCGAACAAGCACATTACTAATATGACAGTGACAGTAACGACTTAATGGGTCTTATCCTGGAGAACTATTATTTTTATCAAAATGTAATACGCGTGGAGGCGAATATTTGTTGATATATGAAGAAAATAGAATAATACTTACTACTGTATTGCGTCTACAGTGTTTTGTATGTTTATGATAGAAGCATAAAATAAGCACCGTGGAACAACCATAACTAATCCATTACATTTTTAAGCTATATTACATCATTTATTATGAACACGAATTGAGTTTAAATGTTTCTAAAATAATCTATACGGAACTGAAAAAATCATCTTCCGATAACGGGTAAAATTTTGAAGCCTTCCTGACATGTGCACTATAAACTTCCTTTCATATACATAATATGATGTAGGCATATGCTACAGCTTAATTTTTTACATTTTTTATTGTGAGGAACATAAATGTTTGAACTTAACTTCGATGTATCTTTTCAGCCCCCTTATCTTGACTTAAATTTAAAGTAAAAAGAATTATTTGTGTCCCACACGATACTAGCGTTTGTATTTTAATGCCCCAGTTGAAGCGTAGCAGCCCTTACTGCTTCTGTTGGTGTTGAAATATGTTTCTGAAATAGGATGCTATTTATCGTTGGAATATCAGACCTTCATCTAATAAGTTCATTTTTGAACAGAAAACTTTCTTTTATTAATTAATCTCCATAGCTACTAATTTTGAATCTTTTCTTAAGATTTGTCAGTTTATTCACTACAGCCGTCATCCTAGCAAATTTCTTGGCTTGTTTTCTTTGTTTACGCTTACAGCAAATTCTTAGTGGTCTCAAATTTAGCAGCGGCTCTATTTAAATTTATTGTATTTTATTTTCAAGTTAGTGTGAGAACTTCTCATTTTCAGGTAATTTTCAAAACTTAATCTGCATCTCTAAACAAGTTACATTTCTAAACTATTTTTAATAGTTGGATAATTTTTATAATTAACATGTTCCACACTCTCTGAAAATTGATTGATCGAATATAATACACATGTAAAATGATGCAACTATTTAAATCATAATAAATTTATTAGAATCATCGAGTTATACTCAGGTAAAATTAACAAGTTAAATTAACTAATTTCCGTCTATTGTGGCTTATTCGACTTTTATTATGCTATATGCTTCATAAATATACTGAAATGCAAGAGAATTTATCATAATCCGACACTATAGTCAGGCTAGTTGACACTGTGTATATCTGGTAGGAAAATGTAGCGAATATTCGAGCGGAAGCTGGGATTCCAATGTGACTATTTTTCTCGTCGTATTTAAAAAAAAGTCACAGGCAAAATATGACTATGGGTATTAACCCTTTGAATTCTTCGGCTCAAGTGACTGAGAAGATACAATTTATGACCCGGGATTAGGGATAATTTATAGATATCTCGGTCAATGTAAAATTGCTGAATCCCATTAGAATTTCAAATCCTCACTGGCCTTTTGTCTAAGCATAAGACAAAATATTCGTCGTTAGTTCACTAGTACATGTATCATCAGCAAATACGAGCTGGAATGCATGTGTACCTTCCAAATCTATTTGCAAACAACACTCACTTTTTCCATGGATGTGTCAATAATCCCTTCCTACAGCTGCTCAAAATTCATGTGAAAAAGAAATGGATCCAATCACCCACTGATTGCCAACTACATGCACATCAGCAAAATGCGTGTACTTATCATTCATCACGTAGTATGCACTTGGTATTTATATTTATTCATTGAGAGTGTAAGTTGTTAATGAGTTTGTGTCTCATATCTCCCTCAAGACATGTAATACTACTTAATGCTACCGTCAAGGTGTTACTAATGAGCTGGTCGATAAAACTAAAGGTCATCACTAGTAAAGCAAGCCAAAATTTGTGTTTTGAAATTAGAGTTTGTGAAGACTATAGTGAAATTACATTAAAATTTAGATTGTTTGAATGATGATGATAACTGACGGCTAGCCAGTGCATTTATCACGATATTAAATTCTATGCTCACAAGTTTGTCTTGAATTAGAGATTGAAATTTGATATAATTTAGAAGTACAAACCATGTTCGTGCATTGTCTGTACTTCGGTAGATATTCAAATATTAGTTCCCACAATTTATGACTGGCCTTTAAACAAATATATAATATTCAGCTGAACATCGTATCAAATTCTAGGTGCACACAAAGATTTAGTATACGTTTAATGCAAAGGAAATTTTAAAAACGATTTTGAGGCAGCTGTGCATGTATGTCCTCAAGAAGCACTCTCATGATCAGTAAATCTCATCCCAGTCTCTAAAGTTTTTGCGCAATGCGTTGTGTTGCAGCGCTGAAGTTTTAGGTACCAGCAGATTTTTGTTTGTTTACCCTGTACATGTCAGAACGTTATTTGTAAACAAGATTGTGATGCTTGCGCTAGCAGGTACAGCGTTTTCTTTTCGGACATATGGACGTACATTGTCTTGCAATTTCCTTTCTTTTTACATGGACATCCATTTTTGCACTGTTTCCTCTTTTAATATTCAGACATACTGTATATTGTCTCACAATTCCGTCTCTTCACATATGGACGACCATTTCCTAATAATTCCTGTCCTAATATACAAACATAAATTGTCCTACAATTTTCATTCCCCACGTATCTCACGTTTGCATTTTATCACAAGTTTCATTCCTATTAGATATACAAATAGACAAACATTTTCTCAAAATATTTTTTCCTTTCAGATAGCGATACATAATCCAAGTCCATTGCAATCAGATGTGGACGATACTAGTAAAATGATATAATCAAAATGTATTGAGTTTTAACAACTACTTCATGTAACAACTACTTCAAAGCTACAATAAAATTTGTGTGCTTTGGAACAGGTAATTTTTGGTCAAGCGATTTATTTTCTCAAAATTCTTAGGTTATAGAATTTAAATTTAGAATTTTGTTGGTTTTAAACAATTCATAGACTAAAATTGTGAAAGCCTTATTGTAAAAGCGATAAATAAATATTGCTAACAAAATTGAAATCCAAAATAAAATCATAATTTATTTTAATCCAAAAAGAAATAATGTATGTCCCGTCTATTTTTACATTGTAGATGTATACAGTATTGAAATACATTTACATGCATTCATTCAGACATGCCTGTTGTCTCAAAATCTATTGGCATTCCGGACAACGATTACGATTGCGAGGAAATCTTTTTTGTGATTTTAAAATTATTTCGATTTTAGAATAGAGCTGTAAACTGAACTAAGAGTTATTTAGACTCTCTTAACAATGGCCTCTCTTGAGCCGGTAACTTGTTACAACAATCGCTGACACTATAACATTTAATAATTTGCTGCAACAATCGCTGACACTATAACATTCAATAATTTACTGCAGCAATCACTGACACTATAACATTCAATAACTTGCTGCAACAATCGCTGACACTGTAACATACAATAACTTGCTGCAACAATCGTTGACACTATAACATTCAATAACTTGCTGCAACAATCGCTGACACTATAACATACAATCACTTGCAACAATCGCTGACACTGTAACATTCAATAACTTGCTGCAACAATCGCTGACACTATAACATTTAATAATTTGCTGCAACAATCGCTGACACTATAACATTCAATAATTTACTGCAGCAATCGCTGACACTATAACATTCAATAACTTGCTGCAACAATCGCTGACACTGTAACATACAATAACTTGCTGCAACAATCGTTGACACTATAACATACAATAACTTGCTGCAACAATCGCTGACACTATAACATACAATAACTTGCTGCAACAATCGTTGACACTATAACATACAATAGCTTGCTGCAACAATCGCTGACACTATAACATACAATAACTTGCTGCAACAATCGCTGACACTATAACATACAATAACTTGCTGCAACAATCGCTGACACTATAACATACAATAGCTTGCTGCAACAATCGCTGACACTATAACATTCAATAACTTGCTGCAACAATCGCTGACACTATAACATACAATAACTTCCAACAATCGCTGGCACTATAGTATTCAATAGCGACACAATCTAACGAAGTACCCGAACTTCTATTTCAGCCAATTATTGTTCTAAGTGCACAAATTTGGTTTAGGATACACATTGATTCGAGAGCTTTGCATTATATGAAAAATATCAATGTACTATGCATCATACATGAACTCATTTTCCGATTAGAACTTTTGTAACGGACGAACACGTTTTTGTTCCGACAGACACATTTATAGATTTCATCATCATACATTCGGTCACTATGGTTCTCTGTTGATTAAACCGTTCAAGGCC
This sequence comes from Trinorchestia longiramus, assembly GCA_006783055.1. NCBI lineage: Eukaryota > Metazoa > Arthropoda > Malacostraca > Amphipoda > Talitridae > Trinorchestia > Trinorchestia longiramus. The sequence continues at coordinate 82,834 of VCRD01000159.1, forward strand.
TATGAGCGGAAAGAAAATCGTTGACCTCGACACCAGACTCGTGATATATGCGTTTGTTACTGCTAGACGGTTTTAAAATTCTAGGTGCCTTAATATCTTTGATCAGATGGTATATGTATGAAATGACGAACGAACTACTTAAAAGTAGTAACAAGTTAGAAGATATGCATATTACAATTACGTCTAAAATGAATATTCTATAGTGAATGCTTGAGAGCATGTCTATACACAATTTGACTAAATACCAGTCGATGTATTATTTTGATGTTTCTATGTTTGAAATAGTTGTGATCAATTGCTGATAAGAAAGTCGATTTGAGATCTTCTGATCACCACTGAGCTGTTTGACAGGTTTTTACAGGTTTTTGGAGCCAGCGCTAGAGACATTCGTATTTCACCAAACAATCGCATAATTAAGGGTTTCAGAACACTTATGCAAGTAGGTAGACACAGGCAATCACAAATCTATTTTATTGTTTTAGGACGTTTTGTTGACACAATTAAACGTAAGCTGTTCCGTTCTTCGTACTAATCATTTATATATAGGCAAATGGATAAATTTCAACAGGGCGTACAGATCAATGTTCAAATAGAGCATTTATGTGTACCTCAAGAGGGTGTATACAAGTGTGAGTCAGCTGACAAATTTACTTGCCAGAATTCACTGACTTTGTTTGCATGAACTTATTTACAAAAAACGATCCAAAACTAAAGGTTTTGCTGCATAGGCGAATTATGTGGAATTTTAGTCAAAAGCAGAAATAAAACACATCCGACTTAAAATATGTATCATAAGGTGAAGGTTAAACTGCAGTTGCCTGTCTTCATGCAATGCTATCCAACACTTGTTAGAAAGTTGCAATGCGCACACGTCCTCGAATAGGTAGGACAGAAACTCGGCAACACTTGCAAGAGTACGAAAGTATACAAAGATGATGCTCCCGCTGGTCCACAGCTGTGCGTGATCGAGTTTTGAATGGGGATCCAGTAAATGGCGAGTTCAAGCAAAATGGAGGGACACGGAGACTGCATGAACAGCGATATGTGACATCATACAGAGGCGGTTCACTACAGCCGAATCATGTACTGTAAAGGTGATGAGTGACTGCTGCAATTGTGCAGAATGCTAAGAACTTGTTGAATGCTGGGAGGGTGAGAAATTGTGTTATAACAGAATCGTGTAGAATGACATGGGCTCAGAAAATGAAGAGACTGTTGAATTGTACGATCATCTAGAATAGAAGGATTTAATATGTATAGTAACTGATTAGGATATTTTGAAAAATTAACTAGCATAGACTTTCATAAATTTATTACGCAAACTTCGACGACTGTTTAGCAAAATGCATCTAAAAAAGCACGACAGATTGAGAGATGTAGGTAAGATACAGAGGATCTATGTATGTCAGTGTATATCCTGGGCACCAACTATCCCAAAAAATTGTGATGGGTATAAAAGAATGATAGTGATGGGTGAAACCCATAGTGATGGGTGGTGGGTAAAATAGTATGGTGGTGGTGCGTAAATATTTTGATGGTGGTGGGTAAAATGAAGAAATTGCGTAGGAAAAGATCTATAACTTGAATGAACACACGTCATGTCTATTTAATTGAGATGTCTTGGGGTGCAATTACATGAATCTTCAAAATGATAGAATTAAGTATGGGTAGAGCCTTGCAAGTTACTAAGCTTTATCAAACACATAAAATTACATTAAAGTTCTCGTGTTTGCACTTTATACATCTTTTTCAAAATTTCTCGGTTATCTGTTCATACAGTTAAAATATGTGTCTTCAGTAGCCGTTCAACTGTAGTATGTTTTTTTTTCACAGTGATTGATTAAGTAACTTCAATGGAGTATGTTTTGACATGCTAGAATTAGATAACACTCATTATAACTGAAAACAGTAGCGCACAGTCAATAAATATGATCTTATAGTGTTTTGATGATAATTTATTTTCTGCTTGTGATAGAAATTAGCCTAAAGTGACCTAAAACTTGTGCATGCACTAGATTTCATTTAGATCCTCCCAAATGATAAATAAGACGATCGTTTTTAAAAAAGAATATGAAAGGATTTTTCAGACCATATGCTGTTACAATAATTAGATAAAAAATGAAGCAGAAAACAGTGTAAAATCTTATTAAATAAGTTATAAACACGAATTAACGAGCAAAGATTGTACAACAGTTATACAAGCCTTGTTAAGAAAGATCCATAAATCGTCTTCAAAGATCGAATAAATTTAAATGAAAATGAAGTTTTTTACAAAATTTATTTTTTATTTACGTTTCTTCTACATTTTTTAAAATATGATTTATAACGTTGAAAGTGAAATACAGGGTGTCCATAATGTTTCTTATAAAAGTTTCTCATAAAGTCTCAGCATCACTTTTTTCACAAACAGAATCCCTGATACACACAAATGTAAAAAGTGATTAAAACCTTTAATGAACATTGAATTCAATAGAACAAATTTAAATGAAATATCTTATCAATTGCAGTAATAATAAATTTTTGATATGATAAAGAGACTTTATGGACACCCTACATAGAAGGTAAATTTTTAAACTTTCCTTCCCTTTGCACCAACTGATTCCGACCAACGTCAATAGTTATTTGCACCAACTGTTTACGACAAGAGAGTGTAGTAATTACTGCAATGGACATAGCTAAAACTTGTCTTCGAACAAGCCTTTCTAATAAATATATTATCGTATCCATTCACACTAAGACGTAAATAAAAGTAAGGATTGAAAGTACTGAAAAGTTAATTATTACAAGCGTTGAAGACCACGTTCTTTAATTCTTATTTGTAAACAGTACTCTGCGATTCAGTTTCATTTATCCGAGTAAATATGGGAAACAAACACAAACGCTCTGTAATTTTAAATCTTACTCTCACCAGAAGCTCTTGAAAGCATGCAAGTGTAGGTGGCATGCTGCGTATAGGATCAGAGGAATTACACTATGCCTCAAATGCGTGTAACTCCCCGCATCCTAGATACGCCTCGAGTATTTAAGGGTGGCATTGTCGCGCCAGCGGTGGAATAACTACAGGGGGCCGGAACTTGGTCATGCAACCGACGATAATCGACGATAAATGTGACAATGATCTTCCGTCCTGCCTGAGAGATGGTGTTAGACGAGGTCTGGAGACTGACACTGTGCACCAGACAGCCACCGAATTGGTTCATGACATTGTCAAGCAAAGGTACTCTGTTTTAAGAAGTAGCTATTACTCGAAAATTTGGAAAACAAAATGAAGAAGTGAGGTAGAGAAGGTAATTTAATTTCGAAAGTGTGACTATTAATATGGCTTTAATTGTTGCCTTTAGATAATGAATGAAGTGTTAGAGCTATTAATTTAGTTGTACTTCGAAGATTGAATCGTAAAGTTATGATTGATATAGAAAAATGATTAGAACTGAAAGTGTTTCAGGAGATGTTAATAATAGGAATCTCAAAATTAATTTACTAAACGAAACTTTTTAAAACAGACGTGCGAAATAAATACAGAAAGCAAGTTACTCTACCGGGTCAAATGACGACCAATAATTATAACTGGGATTTCTTTGATGCAGGAGGAACAGAAGAGGTCTAAAAATCTGACAAATAGAACTATTGATTTCATCACTGCTCGTGACGACCAGAGTTCCTAATTTACGAGGAGATGTCGTGACTGAATACCTTCATTAACAGGCTTTCAGTTCTACATCTGAGAGCAGAGGAAAATCTTCAAGCAAGTCCCAAATGAACATAAAATTGTGTAAATGGCCACTAGCAGAGCTTTCAGCGCTTGACGTGTGCGGTGAATTATTCGTGCCCTCTATGTATGTATCACCAGCTTGGTCGACTGGTGAGCGAATCTGCTTGCGAGCAGAAAGACCCGGGTTCGAATCCCGCTGCCGACATGGTTGATGCGGCTAGAAATACGGCATGGGACTTGGGTAAACTACCGAATAATTATCGAAGTAATTATCCGACCCAAGAAAGGGCCAGAAGATTCGTTCCTATAGCCTCATTCTATTCTATTCCATGTATCACACTACGGTAGTCCGTCATACTTCTGCTGGAGCACTTTGCAGCTGACCTGAGCAAAGACAGACAAATCCAACATACCTGAGAGTATGTTAAGGTGATAAAAACACGCTTTAAAGAACGTGTTTCTGCGACATCCTTAACTATGGCGTGCAGTTGTAACACTTGTATTCCAGGTACGGATAGAGCTGTAACAAGTTAGTGTCTGTCCCTCACTTCTGTTGCGAGGGGAAGCACGGAATGCTGCTCCATAGATAACCACAGGCCAATGCTAACCTTGATTAAACATAGAGTTCGAGTTGAGAGGATGCATTTTTTTCAATTTAGAGATGATGTATGCTGCTCACATGGATACAAAAATTTGATGAACGTCGAACATACGTTGGATTCGTATAAGGCTGAGCCAGTACTCTCGAGTCAGACATATTGCCTTCATGACCAGATCCTTCATGACCAGATCCTTCGTAACAGAACTGCAATCCATCCCACATTCGTTTCATTTTTTATAATATACTGATTAGGAAAATTTATTTTACTACATTTAATACTAGTCAGTACCACTGTTCAAGCTAAACAAGACCGTGCTTGAATGCAGTGTAGGTAAGATAGAAAACGCATTCATCTCGCTGTATAGACAGCAGCGAAATTACTGCACTGCAATCTCATGTCGGAATGTAGAGAATTTCCTGCATCAATAGTATAGAGTTTCATCCTCTGCATGTTGCTTCACCGCTCAGGTTATGCATGTCACTGGATGATGCCTGCCAAAATTATTCTTTTCGTGGTTTTTTTAGCTGCTCAATAATATAGGAGCCAATTTATTAACATTTTTTATTTTTCGTAAACCAAGATTTCAAGTGTTTTTGTTTCCCCATGAGTAAACATGTGCATATAACCCAAACAGTAATTTGGTAGGTCAGAATTTCAAACCAATTTGATTGTTGATGAACATGTAGTGAGTAAATCAATTATTATTTGCAATCTAGTTATATTGAGGTATATCATAGAAACTATAAATGCTGTATCTTGACAGCGTTTTTTTCTAATCCCCATTGGGATTGCATGAGTCAATGTGCTCTCCATCGTCCAGGTTATGGCATCACACACGACTGGTGGCGCTGTGGCTTCACGTTTAAAAATACCGAATTTGTGACGTGTCAGTTGTATCGCTACCTTAAACAAAGCCAAGGCGATTTACGTAATGCAGGGAAAACATGTATGGAGAGTTGTGAAATGAAAATGGCTGCCACTGCCAAAATTCAGATGCACGAAAAATGCCTCAGTCCGACTAATGTTTCTTGTAAAGTGACATATTGTGCTCAGATTTACCACGGTTTGTTTTTGACAATTTTTCCTATTGACAAGTATTACTTCAGATGAAAAAGAAAAATTAACTTTACACTTTCGATTACTGGCAAGAAACTAAAGGAGCGAATTTTTTTTGTACGTTGAAAATTGTACAAAACATATAAAACACTATACAAAATGACACAAAATAAATTTAAAAGCTATTGATACAAGCCTCTGTCAGTTTTGTTGTGAAGTGAAAGCAAGTTTGTTGAGTTCACATCAATTTTCCTGTCATTTCCTGGAAGGGGATGAATCTTTTTGCTTACCTTCGATTTTTGGTAATAACCGAATAAATCAACAAATTTCACGCGCTGTTGACTTCAAATATTTTTTATAATACCCAATTCATGACTAGACGATGAGATACATGCTTGCTGAGAAGCTACCGGCCTTAAAAGAGCGTATAATATCCTCCCGTAATTACTGACTGGCCTAGGTAGTCTCGTTAACTAAAGACTTAAAAGCCAAGATGATTACTACATGTAGTATTGTCTTCACTACCTTGCCACATGTTCAACATACGCGAAAGTGCACCCAGTGTGCAGTATTGGAGCTCGCGATATACGGGACGTTTCATCGAATGTTGAGAGTCGCGTGTGAGTTGTACGTGATCACAACGAGAGGGCAAGTCAGAGCTCGCTCAAGTAATAGAGCTGACATTTCTGTGCACATGTCGCACACTTCTTTAACTTTACGCGTCTTACACAATCCTAAGCCTAATTTATACAATGTATCGAAACTTTGTCAACTGTGTGGTTTACACACAATGTCAAAATGCTTCAGTGATCAGTTTTAATACTGAGGTTTTGATAAAAAGAGACATCTGAGTGTCTAACTAAGAAAGTAAATACAGAAAATGATTTTTGTAGAGTGAAGTACACCTGTAGTACTCAAATGATTAAAGGGTATACACAGCGCACTCTGTTCAGAAGTGTACGCAGTTCAGAGAGCACATGGCTGGCGTCACTAGTCCAGCGCTTTACTACACCGCGTATGTATGTATGTCACACCGCAGTCCGTCACGCGATCACCGGCGCCATCTTTACGACCTTTTAATAACTCCACTGAAGTATTATGGTCTTAAGTCAAGCAAAGCTTTGTAGCTCACGTTTTTTGCGTCATATTTCTAGGTTTTTATGCTTTAAGAAAGTATTATTGCAGCTAGTCAGACAACGCGTGATAGTTCTTGAACGTCCATATTTTATCTTTACACGACGTATTTTTTTCAGGATTAATAGCTTCTAGAAAACATGATCGTCTTACATGAAACACAAGCTTCACACAGCGATGCTACATCATGGTAAACCATGACTACATTTGCAAGTTTAAGGAAGTTTACATCAATGCGTCGTTAGACCAGTGCACTACGAAGTGTGTAGGCTTTCGAAGTTACGTTTACGTATATTTTAGAATTCCCTAAATTCTATGAGCCCCAAAAATCAGCTGCATAGTTCATGTCCGATTATCTTATTTGTTATATCATTTAGGAAACTTTAAGGCCCATTAATAAACGCAATAAGAACAAACGGACTGCGAACTGAGACAACGCCTTGCGCTGTAGCTCCTTTACTAACAATACTTTATGTTTAATAGGCCATAAATAACACACTTCAAACTACTATCATAGCGATATAAGCAATGCCTTCTAATCCTTAATCTTACAGAGCATCTAGTTGTGCGTAAGGTGACCTGGTAATATTTTACAATTTAGAGTCCTGTTCGTGAAGCGTATTTTAGCGTGCAACCGTGCAGCCTGGGTAATGACCGCGAGTCAGACGCCATATCGCTCACATCCTAAATTGCAATACTTGCTATTAAATTCTTGAGATCTTCAACAATTGCCCTCGCAATCACGCATGCACTGCTTAAATTATTACTTCTCTGCTCCGGCACAGGTGTGGAAGTGGTAATATGGCTGCAGTAACGTTTATTATCATTAGATTCTTGTGTCATACGTTCGACTAGCCAAGAAGTAATTACATAATAATGTATTATACTTGCGACCTATGTTCTTGAACATTCCATGAACATTGTCTCACTCATTACTGTATGGATTAAAACAACTCTCACTGGATGAGATGAGAAGGACTGTGGGTGAGAAAAATTTATTCGGTTTGATGTATTAGAAAAGAGAGGGCAGGCGGGTACCTACATCATGAACAAGCCTGTCTATTCATAAGCGTCGAGTTTGCAACTTTCACGCATGACATTAGGAAAACACTGATTCTCGTTGCATGTCTTCGTTGTGAGCTTCTCAAGACCTATGCTTTCCTCGAAATCTTTATCATCGTACAAAAAATTAAGGATATAAAAAGCAAATGCGCAAAAAGCATATACATATGTATGGCAGGAATATTGCTGTTGACCGAAGATTCAATGATATACTTGCATTACCGACTTCTGTGTGGTAATGCAAGAACCTCGTACTGTATGACCTGTGTTAAATTTATGGAAGCATTCAGAAACTCAATGACTTACTGTTAAGGTGAAACAAATTTAAATAAATTATGGCTGTCATAATGTAGTTGTTCTTATATTGCGCTTTAGATCGTGTCAATAACAAGCTGCAATGAGGGTCAAAACGAGCCAAGGACGAAACGTATTCATTGCAATACACAATGAATGGACGTCAAACCATGTTTTCAATGTAAATAAATATTTTGAAGGAAAACAGTTTTTGAACACTTAACGATAAAGCAAACAATAAAAATTGCTCTAATTTCGCAGGAGGTGAAGTTTGCGGTGGAGTCATGGCGAATATTAGATACAGTTGTGATTCAACCACCACGTGTTGATCCCCCTGCATGTGCATGCAGCTCTTGTCTCTGAAGAAAGCAAGCACATGCAGAGGTAACCGCTCAAGATTAAACCTCAACAATGACTAACTTATTCATAATAATAAAAGGCAGAAGAGCTCGGTTATGGTGATAATTCGCTCTTGGTTACAAAGCAGGAATTGCTGCCAAGATAACGAAGAGTCGCTCGACCCTGCAATCTGTAAATTAGAGCACCGCGAGCTTTCTATGAACGCCTGGGCGCTATCATGCTAGCGTCCTTAATATTCCAGCATAGGATAATTCCAAGGTTTTCGTGATAATTCTAAAGTCCCTGACCATTCCATATCATGGAATAATTGCCTGCATCTATTATACAAAGAGCTGACTTATTTAAATTCTTACTTTTACAGCTATAGTCTTTAATAAGGTAAGTAATTCACTTTAGTTCAAAGGAAACGCTAATTTAGTTCACAAAACAACATGAACTTTACTTGAAGCTTAAATGATAATAGAAATATAATTATTATTAATAATAATAATTTATTTGGAAAAAGTTGAGCGGTCTTTCATCTGCTTGTTCACCATAATTTTTGTGGAACACCTGACGGGTCATAATAATTATTGTTAATATTCTAGCAATATAAGAACTTTACAGATTTTCATGTATAAGAATTAAAGTCAATTCTTCTCTAATTTAGAGAGATTTCATATGAAGTTAATGAATGAGCTGCAAGGGTTCTTTCATTTTCATTAGTTTAATATAATTCCTTGAATTGATAATATCTCTATAAGTGTGACTAGAGCATTCGCTAAAATCAAATTTATGAACCAGGGTTTGAAGATAAGAAGCCTCTGATTTATTGGAAAACTCTGGGCTTCACAAAGTACAGGGAAAAATTTATCTTTTGAGACACGCGAGTAGCCAATATGCTGGTTTTGTGAAATGGTTTAATTTTTATCTTTTTATATTCTAGACTTCATAATATGTAAAAGGTATACACAGTACAGCATATATTTGTTATAATTTTGTAAGAAACAGCGATATAATTGTCCCACTTATATTAAATTATTTTAATGTCTGCTATTTATCGTCAATAGAATACAACTTGAAAACTAGTATCGGACCCGTTGCTGGCATATTTATGATAGATTGACTTGAAATACAACTTGCATGTGGGTATTTCATAAATAGTTCATCATTCGTCAAATGCTTATTTAATTGGCCACATCTGACAAACAAACATTCATTTGGTCTGATGTACATATCAATAACGTAGACTAAACGTGTGGTGCACAGAACGAATTAGAACAGGAAAAACACTGGGAAAAAATGTTAAATAGCAGAATCAAGAGAATGAAAATTCATTATTAGGAATAATTGCCTAAAACTTGAAATGTTATAGAGCACTGAAAGATTAGGGGCAATTACTTAAAAAAAATGACATCTTCTATTGTTCACATTCGTCAATAGTAAACACCTGTCCAGCGTATCCTGAGATGGCAGGATACATTCAATGAGTTCAGTATTAATAACAAAGTTATGGTTGGTTTGATTTTTGTTTCAATTAGAAATAAAGCTTTTTTGATACTTCTATCGAGAGAATGGAACAGACAATACAGTTTTAAAACCGTGGGTACTATTTTCAGAGTGTTTTTTAGTCATATTTAGCTCATATAATTATCAAAAAATTACACTCACTCATTATTTATTGATTCAGAAAACAAGCAGAACCAATTTTCTTTATCCGTAGACCGTAATTACTTCAAAAGACAGAAATACGTACCTGAAGACAGACCCATTTCTGGACAACCATTCATTCACAAAAAATATCGTTTTAATGTCCATGAGAAGAATGACTCGGCCAGCTTTTGTTAGTAGAGGGACAACAGGACGAGGCACGCACAACAGTTAACGTAATGCGGTACCTCGCATAAAAGTCGTTGTGTTGATGCGATTAGATAACGGGCGGCGGCTGGCATTGCTCCCGAGCTCCCTGTACCTACCTCCATTGCAGGGCTGGGCACGGCCATATTGTAAGCTCTAGGTGCGCAATGATGATGATTCCGCACTTTCAAAACTCGCCCCATTGCCAGGGTCCATGCATGCTTATCCTGTTTTTTCTTTCAATGAACATGGAGGGAAATTATGGCCGAGTTAAAAGTAGTAATTTGTAATATTTTGAATTGACTGTGTTTGTATGAGAGGATGCTCAAGATTCTGTTGACAAATTAAAATGTGTCACCTAAGAGATATGACCTATGTTACGCTTATTTAATATAATTGCTTAAAAAATAATAATTTTAATCAGTATATGCAGTTTTTCACATACAATATAAAACTTTCGATGAATAGTGGATTTTTAGATACTTTTTCATTTTATATTACATTGTAATGCTAATTACCAGAAACTTCATAACATTGTTGCAAAAAAATTAAGTGAACGCTTTCACAACTTTCAAAAATAGACCCTAATGATACGCTGTGAAGAAAAAGGAAAATAATTTGAAGAGTTTATTTTCTGCCTTCACTTTTGTGAGAATGCTAACTCAAGTTCTAATTTATTTTAAGTGTGCGAGTTTGGCACGTTACAAAATCTACAATAGAGACGTGAGTTTCATTCCTAAAACATAGTTTCCTACAATAATATCGGAATTTTTGCAAAAGGTTCTTGTTTGTCGGAAAATTAAAGGGATTTTGACTTGACTCACAGGAGTACACAACACTTCTGCATTTAAAAATGATGCATGTTTCTCAAAAACAGAGTCTCTACTTTTATTAGACTCTAGCCCAGTCGATTTTTATAACCTGGTTTCATTATCTGGCTCTACACACAACAAATACGATTGATATTTACGCTTCATCCGTCGAATAATTTCGCTAAATCACTTAGATTGCCATAATTTTTGCTATTATTAGTTTCTAAACGAATCTAAAGAATTTGTTTGTGTAATTAATCAGTGCTTTAATAAAACAAGTATGAACTGGCAGAAAATTTCATGCAATAAAATTTAAATTCATTCTTTGGTTAGTAACGACTGTCGTGGTTACCAACAATGACAAGAAGAAAAATTTAGTCAGGTGTAGCATATACTAGAGAACCACTTTCACTGCTCAGTCGTAGCACATAGATGAGCGAAGAAAGTTGATCTCTGATACGAGAACAGAAATAATCAATGTCCCAAAGAGCAGTTTCTGCCATTTAGAAGGCAGCTATTTCTAACAGAGGTGAAATTAATTCTTGATACTGAATCATATTGCAGCAATGGCGCAAAACTTCTTATGACTCCACACTCTCACGCAACACCTCCATAAATACTAACTCGCTCGCTGATATTGATTCCTGATGAGTGATAATGCGCGGAAAGCGCGGCATATAAAGCTGTCAGAACCACATTCCGACATAACAACATCCTCTGGTCCCCGTCCCTCGGGCCTTAATACTTCTGAAGGGAAATATTCTCGCTATAAATTGCAGGTACTCGATCGGCCCGCGACAAATCATTTCCTGCCGCGCATGTGCACAGCAACACCGAAAAATTCAAAGTGCGTAAACGTCATCCGGCCGTTTGTAGCACTGAAATTTACAACATCGTATCGTGCATTAACAGAAGAGGATCGTTTCCTTTTTGAGTAAGGTGTATACTTCAGATATTGTCTTGAGATAAGTAAGAATATGTTGGTGATTCATCAGAATAACTTTGAACTGTATTCAGCTGAATGGAAGTTAACAGTGCTTTTTACGTTTTTAAAACATAGCGTTGACTCTAATTGTACTTCCATTTACTATATGACACGTGTAGGTCATAAATACGTGACAAGTCTGTTGATGCTTCAAGGTGAAAATGTCTCACACTGAATAACTTCAATGTGCAGACCACGCATATCCCCAGGCAGAAATAAGAACCTTACCTCGTGCTCTTAAATGTAATAATTGATGAACTTACCTGTCGTTGACGATTTTAAACACAAATTGTACATGAAATGTTACATAAATAAAATGTATTTTTTTAAAACATCCATAATCCACATGACTGAACTGATAGATCCCGTCGACTGTGCACAGCAGAAGTGAAGAATATTGTCGGTGGAAATCTATGTCACCGATGCATTGTATATAGTCGATTTCACACGAAAGAGTACATCGCATAAAAACCGTGTTTATAGCAGTGCTCCAAAATGTTCATTGTAATGAATTTCGGATTCCTACGTGCAGCAACTGCAGAATAAATTGCAACAAACATTCACATTTTCATTAACAGTTCGAAGACGTCTTGCGGGGTTCAACGAATAGATACAGAAAAACATGGCAAGTGAGTCGCCCAGTGTGAGCGAGGAATGATTACATCATCAGCAGCTGTAACCAAGCATCTGAAAACAGCACGGAAGTAAACATGGAGGGTCACTGCGATGTGTGTGGGATAAATGTCCTAGGGTAATAGAAGTGGAGCAATAAGGTACAGCTGTAGGTGAAGTAGCTAATCGTTGGTTCTTTACCTACAAACGTATACGTGAACAGCTGCTTCTCCTGCGTATTCCGATTGGCATATGGCTGCGCTAAAATGTGGCATCAACAGCGAGTGCAAAAGAAATAAACATATTTTAATCTATCTCTTACTAATAGTGTGGGTCAAAAATAAGTAGGCTGAATGAATTAACCTAATGCACGTAATATAGCAGCAGTAGTGCCGAAAAAGTACGTATTCATCCCACGTCGAGCAGAGGAGAAATTTTATGCCAGAAGATTGAGGCTACTTGCGTGATACTAGGAATAACTACATCAGCACTATAATGTACAAATGTATGTTCAATGTGCATTTGTAGGAAGTTACGAAAATATATAGCTCTTGAACTAAAGATGTGTTTCATCTTCGAACCGAAAACCTGCAATCCTTTGTGGGTCTGAATGGATACGCACATATCAAGAACGAAATTAACAATTGAGAAGAGCATCACAGCAGCAGGTAGGAAATGCAGCTTATACTGCAGGCGTGGCGGGGAGTAAAAGAGTTTACAACGAGTCTGTCAAGTATCAGGCCCAAGATCTCCTAGCGTCACTGCCCGACGTACCACACCCGAGTACGCGGGTCTTTAATGAGCAATAAATACTTGCCCTACGACTGATGCGCTTTGATATCTCACGGCTCAACTTATTGGTCTGAACTCACACCTTAGTCAGCCAGTGAAATATATTGCTCTTTACGTGATATCAGCGCTAAAAGAGATAGCCAGTGCTACCTCCTTTTTCCTAGATGTCCGCCGTGGAGCGACTAGACACGGGTGCATGCTCTATACCAGCTATCACCTGAAGTCTACAAACTGAGCTAGAATCTGGGCACAAGATATCAACGGTAAAATGTGTCGTGTGTAGCTCTAGTTGAGACAAAACAATATTAGTTTAGCTAACGCATACTGAAGTCATTATAGGATTACAAGAGATAAACTCGAGTAATGTACGATTTCTATGCTTAAAAGTTGTGGCAAAGAGTGTTACAGTCAAAATTAAGGGTGACTCATTAGGTCTGTTCGAGCAATATTTCATAGCGCCGTACTTCAAGGGCATTCAATATCCGTCTTTTACAATTCAGTTTACTTCTTTAACACCTATTGCATATCATGAACTCTACAATAAAGATAGAAACATTAATTATTGTTCATAAAATATTAAAAGTTCATGTTTACTCTAGAGTAAATAAAAATGCTAACACGTACAAGGTAATGATCGGAAATGAACACCGGTATCTTCAAACGAAATCTTCAACCTTTCGTGAGAGTCTGGTTTCGAAGCTTGTATATTCAGAAAACTCGTATTTCCCTTTCGGTTGAAGATGGATAACAGTCACCTGGTACGAATAAGGAAATAAAATAGTGTTTCAGAAGATAAAAGAAGAGAGGTATTAAGAAAGTCTCTTGTTTAGCCGGTGTCGAGTTAATGATGCCATAACTACATAGCTTTAGTGAATGAACACCATTTTGATATCAAGTAGAGGTTTCTCTTCTATAAATTAACAAAATGTACTGAGAAGGTAGAAACGAAATAGAAAGAAGCGGCAGCTGGCCATCTCCTCATAATGAACAGATTTGACCTCAGAAACATCTTATAACGCTTAAGCATCCCGTAGGTCAGCAAGCAGTGTGGTTTTTGTTAGTAAAAAGGTTTGGGGAGATAAATTAACAGTTCCTTGCACAAAATATGCCTTTGCAGCTGCTTGGAAATTTGCAGTAGAGGAGAGGCCTGGGTGTACGTACAGAAAATGTCACGGAAAGAGGCTCTTTATTCGTTAATATTTTAATACTTTAAGGAAATGAATTTGATTTCTCTGATTAGATATTCAAGAGAAAATTATGCTTAAAAGACTTGGGGAAGTTACTGACCAATAATCATTTAAAAGCACCTAAGTATTGAGTTAACAAGGATGAAAATTATAGTGCTCATCAGATTTCTAGTGCAATATATACTTATTTCCTCCTAATTAACTTGCACACCAGTTGTGTATTGAAGTATACAGCCTTCAGAGTGAGTCAAATATGTCGGTTTTACATGAATACTACCCAACAATGTTCATTCTGGCTTCCAAATGAATATATCCCTTCAGCGGAGAGGTATTGTTTACACCCACTTGAGGTTTCATTCAAAGAAACATGGCAAGGTAATTTAAGTTCTGACAAAACATAACACAATAGTTCTAGGTCTGACGAACTAGGATACGAGAAATAAATTACGATAATTCTTCGCCTGCTCCTGGCAAGCAGCATGCCTGATTACAGCTGATTGCATGAAATTGGAAAAAAACGTTAAAAAATCTTTCCCGTATTTTAGATCGCATCAGTTTTAAATCCTTCGCTGTGGTAAGAGAATGTTTGAAACGTTGTGAGAAATAAATCCTTTTTCTCGTAAGTTTTTCTTTTTGATCCGACATGGCTGCTCGTGTAACCGCATGGTGGGAACCACCAGTTGGTGGCTACACTACAGTGCACCGTGCACTGTATGTTGGTGACTTCACTACAGTGCACCGTGCACTGTATGTTGGTGACTTCACTACAGTGCACCGTGTACTGTGAGTTGGTGACTACACTACAGTGCACCGTGCACTGTGTGTTGGTGACCACACTACAGTGCACCGTGCACTGTGTGTGGGTGACTACACTACAGTGCACCGTGTACTGTGTGTTGTGACTACACTACAGTGCACCGTGCACTGTGTGTTGGTGACTACACTACAGTGCACCGTGCACTGTGTGTTGGTGACTACACTACAGTGCACCGTGTACTGTGTGTTGGTGACTACACTACAGTGCACCGTGCACTGTGTGTTGGTGACTACACTACAGTGCACCGTGCACTGTGTTGGTGACTACACTACAGTACAGTGCACCGTGTGTTGGTGACTACACTACAGTGCACCGTGCACTGTGTGTTGGTGACTACACTACAGTGCACCGTGCACTGTATGTTGGTGACTTCACTACAGTGCACCGTGTACTGTGTGTTGTGACTACACTACAGTGCACCGTGCACTGTGTGTTGGTGACTACACTACAGTGCACCGTGTACTGTGTGTTGGTGACTACACTACAGTGCACCGTGCACTGTATGTTGGTGACTTCACTACAGTACAGTGCACCGTGTGTTGGTGGTTACACTACAGTGCACCGTGTGTTGGTGACTACACTACAGTGCACCGTGCACTGTGTGTTGGTGGTTACACTACAGTGCGCCGTGCACTGTGTGTTGGTGACTACACTACAGTGCACCGTGTACTGTGTGTTGGTGACTACACTACAGTGCACCGTGCACTGTATGTTGGTGACTTCACTACAGTACAGTGCACCGTGTGTTGGTGGTTACACTACAGTGCACCGTGTGTTGATGGTTACACTACAGTGCGCCGTGCACTGTGTGTTGGTGACTACACTACAGTGCACCGTGCACCGTGTGTTGGTGGCTACACTACAGTGCACCGTGCACTGTGTGTGTTGGTGGCTACACTACAGTGCACCGTGTGTTGGTGGTTACACTACAGTGCACCGTGTGTTGATGGTTACACTACAGTGCGCCGTGCACTGTGTGTTGGTGACTACACTACAGTGCACCGTGCACCGTGTGTTGGTGGCTACACTACAGTGCACCGTGCACCGTGTGTTGGTGGCTACACTACATACAACTCTGTGCCATAATTTTGTTTTATCATCCTCCGTCCAACAACATAATGTAAATGTTAGCCGGGTAGTGAATGATATAAAGAACACTCACAAGTTCCAAACTGGTGTTCATCCTACAATTACTATCATTCATATTATGGATTGATGCCTGAGATTGGTTAATTGAAGTACTCTTATCTTCTGACTGTCTCATTTAATGGTCTGTTGAGTGTCGCGCACCTCCTTCCCTTGGCCCCAGAAAGGAGGTCTCAGAAGCTTGCAGGAACTGTAGCCCTTGACGCTATGGCGTCGCCCTCAGCACGCTGTGAGTACTGAGTGCGTCACTTCTAGATCTGCGTCAACCTCACTTGTGAAACCAGGTTAATCTCACTTCTAGAGCTACATTATCCTCACATATAGAGCTAAGCATATCTCACTCCTAGAGTAACATAAGTCGAACTTGTTGAATCAAGCACATCTCACTTCTAGAACGATGTTAATCTCACTTATAGGACCATGTTCACCTCACTTAAGAAACCTTGCTCATCTCACTCACGGAGCCCTGCTCATCTCACTTAAGAAATCATACTCATCATGTTCTAGAAATTTTGTTCATCTCACTTGAAGAACAACACCTTCCTTCCCACTCTAGGAATCCTATTCATTTCACTTGAAGAACAACACCTTCCCTCCCACTCCAGGAATCCTGTTCATCTCACTTGAAGAACAACACCTTCCCTCCCACTCTAGGAATCCTGCTCATCTCACTTGAAGAACAACACCTTCCCTCCCACTCTAGGAATCCTGTTCATCTCACTTGAAGAACAACACCTTCCCTCCCACTCTAGGAATCCTGTTCATCTCACTTGAAGAACAACGTTCCTCTCATTTCGAAACCACACTCTAGAAGCCCTGCTCATCGCACTCTCAGACAATATAATGCACATTTCTTCTGAGTACACCACTATGATAAAAAGGTTCTGGTCAAAACTTTCGTATGTGCATCATACTGTCGAATCGCAATCACAGCACACTTAGAATCTCGCGTTCTTCCTTCGGAAAATCAGCATGCAGACATCGACATGAATAACGTGCCGGAAGTGAAGTAATAAGCTTACTCTGAGTAGTTCTTTTTAGAACACTGTTAATTAAAGCGTACATGGCCTCCTGAGAAACGTCCAATAAGATTTTAAAACGAGTCATCACTTTCTTACAAGTGGAGAAGATTGCAAGCCGAGTTGTGGCTTACGTTGTTATTATAGAGGACCTTTGCACCTGGCGTTGCGATACCGGAATAGGTTTATATCAATCTTAATTATAAACTTATTAGGAAGCAACATGCACTTAGCTGATAAAAAAATGAGGAGTGTCATAATAAGAGACCCATGGCTGTTTATTCAAACTGTTATTTTTTACAAGACTTCAAACAGAAGGAATGAAGATATTCTACAACGAGCTAGCGCGCATTATGACGACGTTACTACCTACGCCTGGAAGAAAGCGTTGCTTCCAGTTTGACCTCGATGACGTGTCGAAAAATTTGTCGTAAATTCCAGTAGCATATTCTGTACGCGATCAAATTCACCTTTAACTCGAGGTTAGACTGGGTGCAGTCGTCATGGAAGTACAAGAAGGCAAATGGCATGGGCATGTTTCGAACTCGTCCACTGATTAAGGAAACCACCACATGAACTAAATAGCGTGGAGTTGAGGGAATTTTGTGCTATGGTTTTCAGAGAATTCTGTCTGCATGTGATGTGAAAATTGATTTGACAAAATAGTTCAAAACTTTTGGAATTGTTTAGTATAAAGTACCTTACCAATTAGACAATGAAATGCACAAACCAAGCCAGTTTCAAACGTGTTCACAAGTTTGAACTACTACTACTAGTTCACAAGTTTGAAAGTTTAAATACCCTCCAATCGGCAAAAAATCTAATTTATACACAATAATCTCTATTAACTGTTTTTTTTTCATTTTTTGACAGTGTGCATTTAGTGATTTGTATTTTTCCGTGGTCAGCACCATATACTAATGAAAAACATGATGCTGATAAGAGTGCTGGGTATATAATTTATTTCATGCATTGTGTATACGTGCACAGTAGTTAAATAATGCTTACAAATATCGTTTAACTTTAAACTTAATTCAACAGCAAATAGCCAAACGCAAACTTCATTGTATGAAATATTCCTGATAAGTAAAATTCTACAGTATCTCCTCATATCGTTCGTAATAATTTTTACTCATGATTTATAATACATTTCTGAATAACTGAAGAAACATGGAGAATTAATGCTCGTCTGCTTATTGAAAGAGACAGTGGGAGGAATTCAGAAAGACTGGAATAGATGGGAAGCAGATCATCAACAGAGCATGCAACAGAATCCAGAAGAGTTAATCGTAAGAAGAAATAGAAGTACACGAGTCTGATAGAAAAGAAACATTTTTAGGATATAAAACACCAGGAAACATGACTCACGGCTACGATCATGAAGAAAGTGTCTCGAGAAAGCTACACGGTACTGTGTAGATTCGTCCCGTGTGCCGTGCTCCCCAGAACATGGTAGCTCAGCGGGGTACCAGCTCGCCTCTTCCTCCCTACCAGACACCGGCACTCAGCCGTCGCCTGACAACACCAACACGTGAAGATACCCAGCCCCGCACGCCACCATTCCCATCCTCCTCCGTTTCCGTCTTGCCTTCTCAAGCTCAGATTTAATTCCGATTCTATTTCCTTTCTCGCTTTGCGTCGACTAGAAAAACAGAAACAGGATTAAATAACGACGTGAAATTTACTTTTACGATGTTTTTTCCTGGTGTACTGTAGTTCCTGCGTATTAGCAAACACACTCATATTTACGAGTACTCTAATGTTCCAGAGACAAAACTTATAAATGTTTACTTTTGTGCACATACAATGTCATTAATTGTTTGTTTGGCTCAAATGCATAGAATTAAAAGCTTTTTACCAACGATTGAAATTCAGTAGAAATATTTCCTTTCAGGATTCCCAACTTTGTGCACAGAAATAAATATACACAAACAAGTGTTTTCAGTAGTCGCTCAGGTTCCTTTATCACCATGGTGACATAATGGTGACGCACGTCTCTTGCAGACGAGATCAAGTTCGTACAGAGTTTGATATCGCTGAGCTGAGCAAAAATTTTTCTTCAAACACAAAAGTCTCACGTGCGCGCAGGCGGGGACTCCACGTGCACCGGACCAAGAGCACTGAAATAGCTCTCTTTTGGTAAGTAACCGTTTATATCTCTTTCCTCATGCATACTCGTACATCGTTTTGCGTACGGAAATAATCTCAGTATAACTTATTTTTCAAATCTTTAATGTCTTCTAATTTCAAAAATGAATAACTAGATTAAAGACCTAGTAAAATATCAGTGACAATTATTCTCAGCTCCGTCTTTCCGAGTGCAATCCTTGGCTTTTCAAAAGCCTCACCAGTAGGTCAGTAATTAAGTAGATCAAGAAGTTAGTGTGCTTGAAATCTTAGTTAAATAATTTCTTGCAAGTTCCTCACGTTGTTGACATTTACACAACCTCATAACAAGTTACTTGTCTCAGGCCTGTGCCTCCGATGTATATAACAAATATTTTCTCTATTAAACGAGGACAGCAGCACACAAGATGTAGCGCTCTTATTGTCGTTGCCCACAGCTGTTAAAATATTTCTAAAATCAGTGCAGTGCACTGTCGGTACACACTGGACAAACAAGTCTGATCGAGTGAATATGATTTCCAGTGAATAAATTTATCCAGGATGCAAAATAGGCCTCGATCATAGGCAGAGCGAAATGAATAAGTTAAGCGTTGTCTTTAATTCAAAGCAATTTTACGTACATGTCACTTAATTTGGGAGAAATAGTAAATCAAAACAGCAACAACGCTGGTGCACCTGCAACCAAAAACGCAGTTTGAATAAAACGATACGATATAAGATTGCTACTGAAGAAATTCTATCCATAGGGAGTTTTTCAATTTTCAATGTTTCCAATTCGTTACCATGACAGAGACAAAAGGATAATTTTTATTCAGTCATTTGCAATGAAATGTAGAATGAAGCAATGAAAATAAACCAAATTGGCTGGAAACATTGAGTTAATGGAACCATGTGCAACTTACTGTAGCCCCTCTGTGACCTACTGTAGCACCTC
>VCRD01000159.1:105955-125962 GCA_006783055.1 Trinorchestia longiramus
AATAAATATATATATATAAATTATTATTCGTTAGGTATGATACTGAACTTTCAATGTAGAATAAGTACTCGAGCAGTGGATGAACGTTTGAAAGTTGCTCAATGAACAAACTTGCTCATTTTTGTCACACAACAAGATGAGTGTTTAGGGTCTCTAGATTGACTATGACACCACGAAGACACTGCTGGTGTAGTATGTTGCAATGCAGTCACCTACACTCTAATAAATAATGTAGAATCAACAAAATTATGCACTTCATAAATTGTGATGTGAAACAGTCTCTCATGTCTGGCTAGTGAAGGGAATAACTCGTATTTACACTACGAGTAAATCCATAATTCATTTAGATAGGACTTGACTAGGGACGTGTTCAAACATCCATAAATCAAAGGTGAATACGATATAATGCTCTTAAACTGTATATGTTTGATAGATATAAATTAAAAATGTTAATACGTATCTCTATAGTACATGAATTGTGTGTGCATGAATTGCGTTTACTTTGCGAGAAACCTTGAATTAGATATAGCTTTTTTATTCTTTTTTATAACTTCTTCAATATTTGATTGCAAAAATATTTGACTAGAAGTACGTTGTGCAGTTTACAGCTTATAGTGTTCAAATTACAGATGAAATAACTGTGTACAGATTATACTGCTGATATTTTCCTCCGCTATATACAGAAATTTTCATCCTTCGTTGAAGGACATGAAGAATTTTTGACATCAGTTTAAGTCGATTTTAGTTCGGCGTACCACTGCGAAGCTCTCTGAGTATAAGCCGTAATTCGCCAACCAAAATTCCTTGGTGTGAGCTTTGACCAATGATGTGAAATCTCTTTCTCTCAGAGTCAGTTACGTGTATCAATAAGCAGCAGCATAACAGTTTTTTAACCTAGTCGTGTGCATAAATATTGAAAACAAGTAACTAGAAAATACTTGAGTAAATTTGTTGGTCTGCGGAAGCTTAATCGAGGTGTTAAAATATAGATCGAGTAACTAAGTCTTGTTACTCAGAATTTAATCAGACCGTCTGAGTTCACTTTATCTTCATGTACCCAGGCATAGATTATCGCTGCTGTTGAAGCCTGCCAGGACTCATGATCACTCATGAGCAGAACTTGCCTCTCACTTATACTTCAATTGTTTCTAGAATTTTAGTGTGAGACTGGAAGACTTCAGTCCAATCTTCTAATAACACTCCAAATTATTTACATGACTATAATTTTCTATCAAGCAATGTCCATCAGTGGAAGTTTATTTCTGGTTTGATACCACATTTAAATTGAAGTACTAGAGTCTCATAACCTGACTTCAGTCTGGCAGCTTGCTAGCCTGGAAGCGGAACTAATAAATTAATCAAAGAAAAATGAGGACAAGTACAGAACTAAAAATGAGAACGATGACTCACTCTGCAACCAATGGTTATGTTCATGCATATCCTTAATGAAAATAAAGCAAACTGTGCTTAATTTAAATTTCACTAACCGTAATACAAGAGATTATTCTTAAAAATACGAATCTATATTATAGAGGACAAGATTAGCGTGACTGCCAGAAATAATGAATGAAGACCTTGCAATTGGAATTTACAGTAATGCATTCAATATATACAGAGAACGTAGGTGCGTAAGTAAGAGGAGATATGACGCAGTAGTGCGCAGACAAACAGCATAACCATTTCATGCAATGCTACCCACATTGAAATGTGTAACCACTCCGCACCAGTTGCACGCGTGACGTTGAAACGCTGTGAGGTTGCTCCGCATCTCCCAGCTCACGGAGGTGCTGCGAGTCTTGGCAGGCTGGGAGGCGCTGATCATAAATACCTCCAATTACGGTGTCTCACTAGACTGTAAAGTGGCCCCAGGGAGGCCTGCTTCTCTTGGACGTACTAGAGCGCCTCAGCAGGGGTTCCTGTACGCTTCCTTGCGCCTTCAATGCTCCTCTATTATATATCAATATGAGGTATGCGCGGCGCGTCTTCAAACCAACTTCACCTAAAGATTCGTTCATGAAGAACAGAATGCTCCAAACACTCGAGTAATCAGCAGCAATCAGGAGTTAAGATGTAAACGGCTGCTTACACTCTTCCTTATCTCGGCAAACCGACCTCGCGGTAGCGCTCAAATTCTTTACAATCGAAAACAAGCTCATGAGAAAAGACACTTCGCTATCTACAGATGAATGAACGCTTGTAGAATTTCCTTAATTCTTGCAGTTTCAACCACGTGAATGAGAATAAAATAAAATTTATTGATTTTCATATGAGTGTAATTATGCGTGTAAAATTCTTGAATATTAGGCATTGGAGTTTGAAAATATTTTTTTATATTCGTGCCCAAGATAATTTTCACTGAAAGTTTAAGCAGAGAGAAGGAATGATGGAAAGGTGATAAACATTTACAGGTTAACGTGTGTTCAATAACAAATTAATTTTACCCCGTAGGATAGGCAGAACTCGTTCCCCTACATCGACTGCTGTTTACGAAAGTGCAACGTCCGACACTCTGCCGTGTTCGCAAGAATTACCGTAAAAAGTGCTGCGGGCTTCCCCTCTTAAGCTTATTAAAACTCGATCCTTTCTTCCTTGACGTGACAAATGAAGGGTAGGAAGTAAATAAATATTGAAGAGTAGCAAGAATGTCTAAATGAAGTAAGGCTCATGACAAATGGCAGTCGTTCATCATGGACAACGAGGGCCGTGCGGTGTCGCAGAGTTACAGTCTGCGAGGGGAAAGATAAGACAGAGAGAGACGCGCGTAATGAGCGAGTTCAGGCTTGAACGTGCGCGGTCTCTTGCCGCCGTCATAATCGTGTTCAAATAAAAGTTTTAACAAGCAGGAGGACGACTCAAAGTTATTTCTCGGCTATCGGGAGCAAAAGTGAGATGGACTCTTCTTGCTGTTGTCACGATCTGGCCACCTATTTTTTTGCCATCAAAATGACGTTTGCGTGGGATTTTGACGGGACAAAAGTGTAAGACTAGCGTACTTGTAATTGATGAGCGATGGCAGCTTATATTCTTATCGTCACCTTGACGCTGAAATGATTCCTTACGTAGCGTCGCTTTCAACTTTTATTATTTTGGTTTGATATACACTGACTAGTCTGACCAGTCAATAGGTCTGACTAGTCACTAACTAGTCTGAATAGTTAATGACGGCGACTGGTTCTCCCAGTTAGAGTTAAGCGAAACTACAGACAATATTTAAGCTTCCCCTGTCAAGTGGTATATGGTAAACTTATTTTCTACATTAATTGTTCAGCATATTTTTTTTACAATCGTGGTTTAACTCGCGATTAGTTTAATGGATGTTTAATAATGATCACGAACAAGGATCACAAAGGATCACGAACAACCGAGTAATCAGAGAGAGGGATTTGGATAATTAGGGTCGTACGTGTGAAAATACAGTTTAATGACTGCCCTTCATCATGGGAAATTCTATTGCCAGTACTAACACAGGCTGTAAAATAATGCAGTAGGAAATTTGTTAGGAGTCAACCAACATGCTAACGACCTTGACTAAAATGTGGGCAGTAACTGCGTTATGGACATTCAACCACTGCATGTACAAATTTTCAATATTGTGAACAAGGACTAGGCGATATACTTGGCTTACAGCTTTTGTATTTTCAATGGTTCTCCTTGGAAACAAATTAAGCACTTTTGTGTGTTTAGATGCAACGTTGAGTAGCCGACACAAAATTTGTCATATTTAAAATGCAAAGTATAAAAAATTCTACATACTGGTTAACCTTCAGTGTCAGGGCCAGCTTGGAAAAGTTTATTATTGAGAATAATTTAATATTTATTCCGTAACAGTTTTACCAGTTCACATGTAAGAAGAATTGACTTTAACACGTTTGTTGCGATCGCCTAGCTGGTGCAAATCTTTACTCTGTACATACATACAGTCACTAGAAAGCTTTGAAAAAATTACAGAACCTAACCTGAGTGACCACCGGTGGGTCGCATCGCAACAAACGTGTTAACACTATGTACTGTTAAAATGAAGAAAATGAACGCTATAATTTAGCTTAGCTCGAATTCCCTTATCTAGCTTAGATTCCCTTACCTAGTTAGATTCCCTTATCCTTGATGGTGATTTATATGTTTTCTTTGTTTTCTGTTATTAGACGCAGAAATTTAGGTCAACAACTGTGAGGGGCACGTAACCTTTTTACTATTGAAACTGTCGTTGCACATGAAATTATAAAGAGTATGATGGTTGCAAGCTCGTAACTAGCCAGCTATGCTCATAATTTCGTCTAGTTTTACCATCCTCCTTATCATGCTATAATTTACTCATTCCTGGTCAAGTCAAGAAGTTTGCAGTAGGAAGAGAAAAGTAGAAATGAAAATCTGTTACAGGTTTGCTGCAAAGAACATTATTCATAAAAAATTTACTGGTTCATGTTTCATGCATTAAATTCACAACATTTTTCGTAACGTAAACTACACAATTACTATTCTTTTCATGTAATGTGGCACATTTTACAATAATAACTACCACTTCAAAGAAAAAGTCTTTCTCGCATAGGGTCTTTGAACTCCCAGGGTGTGCACAGGGTGCTAGTCCATTTCTTTAAATAGCTCCAAAACTGAATTGTGCTCGGTTTCGAGACCTTGCACGCCCTACGCGCTAGGAAAGCTCACAAAACATTCGAGCATCGGAAACAATCGCCACGCAACGATGAAACATTTCAAGAACTATAAAGCGAGGCTCAATAAATTTCAGTAGGGGCATGAAGCTGTCAAAAGGGACTCTTTTAGGAGCAGTTTTAATGGTCACTTTATTTTATGGCGCTCGTGCTCTCTTGACTGCTAAAACAACAGGTTTGATGACCGGCGCAGTGGCCGTGTGTGTGTGTGTGTGTGTGTAGTGGTTGAACTTACCGCAGACCGCGGAAATCCTTTGAAGAATAATGGTATTGTCCTGATTACTAGAAGACCTTAAAGCACTTCACACCAGTGTAAGTCAAGATTAGTTATTGATCATTTATTTTCCTCCTGTGACCCTGCACTTCATACGTTCAAGAACGTGAGTGACTCTATGCTGCATCCGAGGCCAAATCGGAACCTATTCCGGTGAAGAACTGCCTTTTCTTCCTCGCGAGAGACGGTGACCGCAAGAACTGCTTGGGATGATGACTAATGTCTTTAAATGGGCTCCCACTGACAAGGCGGTTGCTTTCCAACTAAGGCTCACAGCTAACATTTAATACCACGATCGTAGTCAGCTGCTCACTCAGCCAACTTCAAACTCCACTCGTGGCTTTATGTCGCCTTCTTTTACTACTTCCTTTTCTTATTTTCTGTTCAGAGATCTTGTTTATAATGATTCTAGTTCTATAGTAAATTAGTTATCATCAACGAAGAAGTTGTTCTTTATCAGTAATTGATATTATTTGGCATCACCTAATAGTGCTTTATAAAGTATTTTATGCCTTTCTTATACATCAAAGTCGACTTCATCAAGACAGATTTTTATTAATTTAGAGATACGGACAAATGAGACAGAGGTAATTAATTTTTTTATATATCTAGAATTAAACCAATTTTTTTGTTTTTAATAGTAAAATGTTTCTTCTACACATGCGAATGATTGTGCCACTCTGTATAGTTTCTCTCTAAAAAATAACCTATGTTATTTTCTCGCTTTTTTGCACCTTAACTTTGAATTTTAATCAGGATGGCAGGAACACGAGTTTGTAAAGAAACATTAAATTATTAAATAGGACGCTATGGTCATTTGTCCATCAGCTGTGAAAGAATCTATAAAATGTGTTAAAGTGAATACGAAGTTTTTACTTCCTTTCATAACTCCTTATTGATTTTCTTTTTTATATTTTATTTTAGTATGAATTCCTTACAATTCATGTGTTATTTAAGCAACACTGATGTATAAAAATGGTTTATTTCTTGACTATGTTTATATCGGTTACGGAAAAAATGTATAAAGCATCATTTGCATGCAGCGTTAAGTTATATGTATCATCCAGGCATCCACGAAGATCCCCTCCAATGAACGTCTACCTCGAAAACTAACAAGTTATTGATGTCTTCATTTCCGGAAGGTTGGTTTATGTAGGCCGTGGTACTCTTTCAAACCCAGCAGGCACAAGACGGACCAGACGACTTCTTTTGGTACAGGAACTCGAAAGCTCACCGAAGCTAAACTGCCATGACCACAGCTCCAAAAACTTGCACTTCTCCCAGCCCACACAAGACCCTCCTCTTGTTGTTACGTAGCGACTACAGGCCTCTATTTGGGCATCAGTAAAGATGTCATGATTACGAGACTCAAGTGCTGGAGATGACACGTCCTCATTCTTGGCTTGCCTGTTTAGATGCCTTATTTGTTGCTCTGGGAAAGTCACAACGGAAAACGCTTTCATTCTCTCAGTTCCATTTCACGCATCATCCAGCAACCCGACCACGTGGATTTGGCCGTACTTCAGGGTTGGGTTAAGTGCATGTACTATGTGTTCTTCTCTCTCTATCAGAAGAGTTTTTTGCGAATGATAAAACTATTCGATTCACTGTGCGAGTATTGTGACAGTTTGGACCAGGTTTCTTCTGTAACTGATAAGCAGAGGGGTTTCAAACACCCGGTGGATTTTCCAACGCTGTTCTTTGCATGCACTAATTTATATAGTAAAAGAACGTTGTCAAGGACACTATATTTTTTCAGAAAAATATTTCTAAATGGAAGTAGTAATGCGCAACATACGTACAGTACATCACGCGGCCGACGTTTGTTTCAATTGAGTGAGACTATTGCAGTTCAGCTGGAGGGAGAAGCAAAACTACATAATTAGAGCACCGAGGTACTGTTGCCGGGGCTCGCCTTGTAATATAGTGTACGTCAATTTTACTCAATCGTCAGTAATGACAGAGTTTGTATCTCAGCTTGGCCCCCCATTGCTAACTGCTGCTGTCTTGATACCAGTCATGGGAATGTGGAAGGACTCGATCGTTCATGAACACCTGCTGTTGACAACCGAAGACAGGAGAAATAATCACCGTGCAGTAGCAGGAGACAATATTCTCATAAAACAAGCTAATGCATCACAATTTTGAAAAACATTTAACGTCGCAAAGACCTTCATTTGCACACTGATTGATTCCTTGAGAGGCGAGCTATAATGTAAAGCACACTACTGCTGGACGACTGCTGTGGCAATGAATCACAGTTTGTCTCACATCATCGTAATTACTGAGCAGCGTTGTATTCGTGGAAGGTGTAATCTGCGTCACATGAAGATGAAACGTCGATCAAATCCATTCATTCAGGCGATAAGTAAATTCCTCTTTGATCTAATGTACACGGCTACGCCAAAGGGTACGAATATGTGATTAGTTACAAAGAAAATATTTCAAATAGTTTGTATCTTCATTAGGTATGATAGTTCTCCAACGCATTATTGAAATTATTCGTGAGAAAATTTTTGGGGGCCTTGGCCCACTCTGGGACTTTGGCAGAAGTCAAAGCTCGCGGGCGGCACTAGTTTGATTGAGAGCTCAGCTCGGCACTACCCTCACTGGAATATTAAAACACTCGTGTGGTTTTTACATCTGATTCAAACATGTGCTAGTTTGGTGCAAGCTGCATTTTTTGATAGAATTATTCGTAATGGTATTTTAACTATTTTCAGCATACGAGCTTAATTTCAAGTTCATAAGTGTCTTATTAGTGCGCAAGTTTGTAGAATATGCTTTACTCCTCAAATTAAAAATATACCGAGTGAAAATGTAATTCTTCGAACGAATACATGTATTATCCATCGGAATGTCTCCGCTGCATCGTCTTAAATTTTCAGATCCTCTTAAGTCATCAATCTGAACGCGTCTCAGGTTACTGACTTAAGTAACAAAAAAGACACTTGAAATACAGCAGCTTCTCTCTCGTTTGAGTTGGACGTAATGACCAGTCTCGGAGAGCTAATATTTTTTCAAGGCAAAATGCAAGGAAATAGATAGCTTTGCATCTGTCAGGAAGAACTCTTTTGCGAAACTGTATGTATTCATTTTGAACATGAAGATTATTGATAAAGTTTTAGCATTGGTTATCACGATAAAAGAAATATTACACAGAAATTAGAATTACTATAGTCGGCTGAATAGGAGCTTAAATACAGCCTATTAAAATAATCAACACAACCAGCATCCACAATTCGGTATTCTTTTGGTACCGTGTTTATCTTAGAGCACCGTCATCAGTCTGCAAAGTATCGTTCCAAACGTTTGAATAAAGAAACAAATTAATTCCAAGACTCATTGATACGTAAAAAATTCATGATCAAAAAAGTTGTGAGTTTTTCTTTGACTTCTGTCCCCAGGAATTAATAGACATTCACCAAATCTGTACAGATACCCAGTTTTTTTTAATTCGTAACACATGCATATCTTTAGTAGATCAAAGTTCTGATTACCACAGTTTTTCATTTTTCATCGTTTTTCATGTGCGAATAACGTCGCAACGTCCCAGCGCAATTTACCGTCGACTGTGATGACTATTTCCATCTACATAGTACGGTACATTTTACAAAGTTTCCAGAACTTTACGTTCATCAGATGTTGAGGTTATGTCGGGATGTTAACACGTTGACTCCGATTGCCTGATTGGTGTAAAACTTCACTTTGTACGCATAGTCACTAGAAGGATCTGAAAAAATTACAGAACCTAACCTAAGTGGTACACATACGTACCACTTCGGAGTCAACGTGTTAACTAGCCCAGTCTTGGTTGGTGTGTTTGAATGTAGTGACACAAGGAAAAATTCATGCTTTACAATCTGACAGGATTCGGTCCCTGAAATAGAATTAAGAGACCACAATAATGTTTCCATATCAAGTTCAAAATTTTCAGCTTAGTTCATCCTGTCAAAAGTCGGTGTATCTATTTGATTTTCAAAAGTTTTATTGCAATAAGCGCTTATATCATCTTTGTGATAATATACAACGAACAGAAAGCATAATCTTTTCATCTAAGTGAAATATATTGAGCATGGTAACTGAACTGCAATGAAGCGCGCTGTAACTTAGCTTAGAAAAGCTGCCTTCATTGATATTTCCCGAATTGTGAAAAAGTCAACCTTCAATTATACTTTTGACATTTGAAATTTTCCCACTTATTTGCATCTGCCGGTCATTTCTGTTAAAAGGGACAGAAAATATGATGCAGGAGAAAACTTGTAAATTTCAACACTTCAAACACTGCACATGAGCCATTGCTTTCAGTTCAGACTCATTAGGAGTCTGGGATCACTACTTCAGAAGAAGTTTACGCTTGATGCACCGGACACTTTAGCATCACTGACATGTAAACACAGTCTTTATGCAAAGTAACATGATACTTGTTTCGATCTATTATTGTGGGTGTTGGTGCACAAAATACCACCCTGCTGGTGTTGCAACGTAGCCTGACGCTTGTTTTGAACTATAATTGTGGGAGTCAGTGCACGCAACAACATCCACACTCGTCATGCCAAATAATGAGATTAGTTGATTTTTCTACAGCAAGGCAGTTAAACAAACCTCAACTCTTCCAATTATCAGAAAATTGGGGATTATACGTTAGGAACTTTCAAATTTACAAATTAAATGTACTATTTTTTAACAGCCTCTATTTTTTCTAACTACCACAGTAATAGATATAACTTGAATTTTAAAAGTAACTCATTATTTATTAATACCTCATAATGAAAAAACAGTTTTATTGACGTGTCTAAAAATACTAATATTTTTAACTGCAGTTACATTATAAAACGGACAGGCTTATCCTCAAAATGTGTCGAACCTATTTAATCAAAATAATAAGCTCAATTAGTATCATATATACTTCATTCTGGTGTTAAGACCGGACTTTTTAAGTGAAGACTATTGAGTAAGTATAAAGTTTTAAGATTCGACACGGCAGCTCAGGAAGGTACTAAATGGCTTGTCAACATAATAATAGCTTCAGTTCTTCGCATACAATGAAATTATCTTCAAAACTCTTTATAATCTCACATTGCCATTAGAAAAAAAACCCACCTAGAAAACTTGGCTACTGCAAGTTGTCGCTTTCAATATGCACAATATCCTGACAAACCAGTTCCGCCGGAAACACTTTTCTTCCTAAAAACTGCGCTATCGGTAACATTGTCCTCCAAAATACTCGTCTCTTTGCAGTTCTACGAATTTTGACAGACGTATTTTCATAAATTTCTGAAGATAAGATCGAATGTGAGGAATAAAGCTATTCTCTTCATTACTGGTAATCATTTTAGATATAAGTGAAAAAGTAAAATTTCCTCAAATTCTATTAAATGTTTTCGCTCCCTGCAGGGCTTAATTTCATTTTGGAGGGACGGTAATAAATACGCACACGAAATCTGCTAATTATTATATATTCAATATAGTATTTCCTACCACTGCAGTAAAGTATTCACAGAGGAAACATTCGTGCAAATTGGAAACTCTTCATTTAGAGAATAAATAAAAATCCTCATAACACGTGTCATTAAAGACAATAATATATCGATAAAGATTTGCTGATCAAAATTTCTGATAAATAATTACGGATTGTTTCCTCTTAAAATACTGAGATAGCAAAAAAGAAAATAGCTTTGCATGTTCTGATGTGGTTATTTACATTTTCTACTGCGATTATTTATGATATGATAAAAAAGTCAGTATTCTCTAACTGGATTTGTGACACCAGAATGGGGCGGTAGCGAAAAAAGCAACAGTTTAAAATTGCATGTTAAATTAAAATAAAGTTTTAAAACGCAAACTGGTCTTAATTTTATCATTTTCGATGTCTTCAGTGGAAGTAAAATGTGCTTTACTGCAAAAATTTCGAATTGTCTCTAAGTTGCTATATATCAACACAACGAATATCTAACAAATTAATCCACTGTCTTTAAACGAACGAACGAGTAGCCCAAGTTTAGTCGGTTGAAGTTAAAACTGCATATTTTTATCAATGATTTATACTTTTCAATTTTGCTGAAGATAGTTTGGTAATGGAACACAATGCAGAGGTACTTTAATTACGCCGGCGCTTCAAAATCGGTACTTCAACTCGGTACACTAACAATGCATCTTTATTTTCTATGGATCGGTTGCAAGTAAGTATGCCTCAGAATAATGATACTTTAATGTAGCTCATTTGAGTAATAATGTTTGTCTCTGCAGCAATTATGTCTTTTGTAATGAATTATCTACTTATATTCCTGGCAAGACGCATTCAACTTCGAATTTTGAAGACTAGATATTCAAAGTTTGATGTCATGTATTCTATGGGAGAAAAATAAATGTGAACTGCAGTATTTTTCACCTGACCTTGATACTGCACCTAAAAGATAACAGCGAGCATTTGAAAGCAACATTATGAATTACATGAATTTTTGATCAAAACTACAGCAATTTCAAAATACTAATCTTGCTTTCATCAGTACGCCTCCCATGTTTTCATTGAACATTACTTTGTTTTCTCCATACTGAACTCGGAGAACTACGCGGTTGTGTCACGTTGTACTACGCGTTCTCTACATCAGAACTCAGGACTGATGAACTGTTTCCGGACACATTGGACACTACACGCTAAAAAATGACATCATTGCAGGCGATAGAGTTGATAATAACACACAAGCTGCAACTGCCAGCGAAGAAATGGCAGTAACATGGTAATGACATTCTTTCAATCTAATCAATCATGTCGTAGTTTACACCTATGGTTGAATCAGTGTGTCTTCATTCGTTAGATTGTGGATGGTTGTACACGCAGAATGGAGCATAAACAAAGTACTCGTTTGGAAAATTCGTAAAAAGAAAACTATGAAGTGTAAAGCATTTCGGATACTTCTAAATAACATAAAATAATTGAATATTATTCAAAAGGGTACGGCATAAATACGTTCTTCAGCATAAAGAGCGCTACTCCTATAGTGTTCTAATCAGTGATCACGTCATCTGCTACTACAGAATCCCTGTACTGCTAACTAAGCTCTAAATAACAGCTAGTGAAACTGAATATGATGAAAATCTTGTCACTCGACTGACTGCAAGATTACTCCGCGATAAGCAAAGCTCTAAATAGTAAAAATTAAACGTAAAGAGAAGTTCAAAAGAGTTCGTAACTGTGTCATGGGCAGCAGACCAGGCCCCGATGCGTTGCATAGGAGCTGCTGAGAAGCCGCGCAGTACTTGTTTCTGACCTACTAGTCCCTAGGGTTGCAACAGCAAGGAAATTGAGTCGAATAAAAAATTAACAAGGAGTAAGTTACTGAGATAGTTTTCTTTTCTGGAGCCATCTTTGAAAAACTTCCCTTCATCGTGTGGATGGGAATGAATTGTGGGCATTGACTGCACGTAGCATTATCCACTCTCAATCCAAGAGGGTTGGGTGACAGATGCTCATATTCGTCATGAAGACTAAAGGCTCTATAAGAAATTGATGGTATTCTTTAAGTCTAAATGAACTTGCTTAGAAGCGAGTAAAATAACTCACTAACTGAAAGTAGGAAAGTTGACTATGCCAATGATGAATGAGTACGAAATAAAACTTCCACAGAAGTGCTTAGGAACGTGATCTTGTAATTTATTTTGAAATTTCTAAGAACGAATAGCATGGACGAGGAGTCAAAGACGAGAAAGAAAAGGTAGAAAGAAAAAACACTCATTTATCTTTGAGCTTAGCAGTCAGAACTTAGCTGCTAACTTGCACCCAAGCAACTCTGAGAAAGCAAACACTGTTGGAGGTGGGAAGTTCCAAACCACAAACTGTGAAAAGAAACTGCGCTTCAGTTGAGCAGTATCACAACTAGTGAGGGTTGTCGCTCTCATGTACATCCTTCAACAAGCAACTGAAAACATCTTCGCTATAAGTTCTTTAGCGAAGAGGAAATCCATTAGATTGTCGCTGGAACGATTTAAATACTAAACATGCGTCAGCTCGTTACATAAAACAATTTGAAATTTTATTGAGCAAGAAGTCATTACGACATTTTAAAACTAAGCATGTTGCTTCAATTTCTATAAATATGATACATCTACCAACAATATAGAAATGAACAATAGTAACAAAATCATCAATTGTTTTACACAAGAGCATAATATTGCCCCTGTACTAAGTTTATGCAGCGATGTCTTGTTCGACAGCTTCTCTTACTCCGACACATTCTGTGATGATGAACATGTACGATCATTTTATCTCATTGGCTTCCTCAACAAATCCTATCGTAACTGCCACTTTTATTGAACTTTTACCATCATCTTTATTAAAAGTATTCTATTTGCATGCTAGATTACACTCGTTCAGAATGCTTGTGTCTGAACTTCATCAGAATAACAGCAGAAGAATATTTGCATAAGTATAGAGGCGTTGAGCAAGTTATGACTTCTTATCTCCATCTACAGTTAGTGTCAATAATCGCAGGGTCCACCTCACTTGAATCATATCTGTTGATTTTTCCTCTTTCTCACGAAACAATTTTCTTCAGGATCTTACTGTTCATAAATTGTTTTACAAGGCGAGATAAACATCGAATACAACAACATTAAACGCTTTTAAACGCTATATCATTATTATAAACCCTTTACTTGTTATTATGTTATCAAAATGTCATCTGTTATTATGATAATAAAACAATTATGACTGATGTGATGAATTATTTGAACAATGTTTGGTAAATTTTGTGTCGGAAAAGAACAAATATTGAGACATAACTAATGTTTTTCTAAAAAAGGTTAACTTTACACACGGTGGCAACTTGCTTCCAGCAGCATGCGTTAGTTGAGTTCATGCACGTACGGAAACATCATCCTCGTGTTCAAAAATATTTTTTCATTTCATAAAAATT
The DNA here is from genome assembly GCA_006783055.1 of Trinorchestia longiramus. Lineage (NCBI taxonomy): Eukaryota > Metazoa > Arthropoda > Malacostraca > Amphipoda > Talitridae > Trinorchestia > Trinorchestia longiramus. The sequence continues at coordinate 119,812 of VCRD01000159.1, forward strand.
CCCCAATTTTTGTGACTCAAGTGACTACGGGTATTTTCTGGGGTCGAAACACACGAGGGATTTAGTGATTATTCAGTCTGCAAAAATACTTCCGTGAAGTCTTCCAAACTTGTTTTTGGCAGGCTTGTTATTGTACATATATTTTGTAACTATGGATGTTTAGCTATTTACCATCTAGTCGTTATTGATGCGTGTGTAACTAGTTACGATCAATGTCGAAGCGATATCTAATAATTTAACGTGTTACTAGAGCAGCACTTGATCCAAAAACATGCGATGCTTGCCTTATTTTACCTAGCCATCGTGCAAGACTCGCTTCCTTTTGCCTATAAGCTCATATCTCCCTTCCTTCTGCCTCTACATCCATGCTTCCTTTCTTTCTGACACTATACACTTCTATCATGCCGCTATTACTGTGCATGTAGGTGAAGTCTCTGTAGTAAAACTGGATGTGTGATGGTCTGTCCATTTTAAGAGCATTAAATTAATCAATTAATACTCGTATTATTCACAAATTTGTTTACTAATCTATAACTTTCAAAAATTGTATACAATACCACTATATTCATTGTTTTATTATCATTATATTTATGATTTATTATTATGATTAGTACTGGTATTATTCCTCTTGCTAAATGACAAACTTGAATTCAAACTTTGAATCAATAGCAAGTGTTCTACCAAAGAACTCAGTTGCGTAAAATCGGAAAATTTAGGAGCTTCTGCTGCTTTTTCACCAGCGTAGAGTGGAAGTTAAGCTGAACGTAACAAAAACATCTTGGGTCTTGGAATGTTGTCTTTATTCGTGAAAGTGACTTTCTAGTCACTTATGCTTATTTTATAACTTCACATATAACACATGTATGTCTGCAATCTTCACTCTTTATCACACCAACTTCAAACATGGTATCTCTGTGTGCTTTCTTAACATCTCGTTCGTTGAAATTTGTAATAAGCTTAGCTTTATATCTGGCTTATCCATGCATTTCTCAACAAGCCACATTTATGCAGAAAGCTACCAATTGTCTCTGCCATGCCACACAGTCTACCAACCATGTCGCTGCTACGCATCACACATGCTACAGCCACCGCTTCCTCTGGGCAGCTCGTGTATGCAAATGCGCCCCGAGACCAAACCATTCATCAAGCAACGACTGCATGCTGGTGATAAGAAAGAGTTTCTGCTGTTAAGACCCGTAATTCTGCTAAACAACGGCAAAGTTCGGCGTCAATACCTCCATAATTTAGCACAGTAAAGTTAATGCACCTGAATTGTTTGGATTACCATCGGCAAGAAAACGTGTTGCTCAATGCCCGGTCATGAAAAGTAGAAAACTGAGTATTGAAATACATGTGATCAGTTTTCATGACGAGATATTTTAACATGGTAATTCAAAAATCGGTCTGAGTGTATATTACTTTTACTGCCCAGCGTTTGAATGAAAGGGATGCACGTCTCTGTATGAAAGATCATACTCGTATAATGTCTAGGATAACATGTACGTTACTTGCCGTTTGCTACCGCATAATTCGCTTGCCTTTCACGTACCCGGTAAGCTAATTTTGCATTTACGTACACAAACAGCGACTTTTTCAGCAGTGTGAATGCAACAAAATATCCTTTAGTTTTAAGATTCATAATCTGCTAATCATAAGATAGCAGTTGCAGAGGTGTGAGGACCACGCTTCACTTCAACCAGAATGCTTAAAAGAAAGTATTATTGGGGGAAAATACTCATCAGAATATTTTGAATTGTCTGTTTAAGTAGTGCTAAGATCATCAATTTCACTAGTTTATTTGTTTCAGTACTATACAATAATTACATTTTAGCCATACACAAGGCAAAAATTATAGTCAAAAGCTTAATAAGACAGTCGCACTGAAGGGTAAAAGTTTCCTTTGATTCATAGGAGTTTGTGTTCGCAAAAGCAGTACGATTAGTTGTATCCGTCCACAGAATGTATCGTTAAGGAGAGTTGTCTCGTGCAGTTCATGCGACACAGTCACTACACTCGCCAAATACTATTGGAAACTCTCGAAGTTGCTGAGATATGTAGGAAAAGACTGCATATCTTGATCACAAGAGGCGAATACATAAATTTTGCATGGGCCAAACCAGCTACCTGTAGAAAAAGCAGCAATAGACGACTTTGCAGCTGCGCCACGTCTGCCTCAGCGTCCGACATGCGGACAGTTGGATCAAGGGACATGTCTAATCCGATTTATTAACATCCGTGCCTTGGAAATACCTCCTCAAAGTACCCTAAAAACATGTCAATCAACTATAGCAGCCGAGTCATCCTGAACAGAAAAGCAAAGTAGAAATCTGTTGCGTGGTTTACTTCTTCCTGGGAAGAGATGCATAAATAAAATATTGAACAATTAGTTCGAATGATACACGATCCCATCTAAAGAACCAAAGCATTGAATTGTTTTTGATGGAAAAATTATGCAATGCACCTACCAGGCATGATGCGTTAGTTATTTTACAAGAAGTTGCAATTAAAGCGTGTATTTACTTCATGCATATTCTTGCAAATTCAGATCTTATCAATACATGTATAAATTTTGTGGTTGTATCTGAATTACGTGTTAAAATATTCAATAATAATTTCACGGAAAGGGTAAAATAGATAATTCCCAATTGAAGTCGCCATGTTAAGTCAATAAATATATACAATATAACTTAATACATTCTACCGCGTAGGTAATTAACATGCCTAATTTAGGTAACCAAACTAATGCAAATTTGCTCTCTCAGAGTGATGTAGTATGACGTATTTTCCAGTTTTTATAAGATAAATATGAATTCCAGTTGAAACTTTAGCTCGCGTCATGGAGAGAGTGTTTACGCTGGAGAGTAGAGCGGCAAATGAGTCTTCCAGACAGGAGCGGTTGCACGCAGGAATAAGTGAACAAAGCTCGACTTTTACGACGCTTCTGATTCAGTTGTCCGGGTTTAACAAAGTGATTGAGCCAGCAAACACATTGTGTTTTTGACCTTTCAGAAAAATATCGGATTTTTGTAGTTGAAATCCTTTGTTAAATTTTCAATTTGAACACGACCAATATTTTTCAAGACATCATTAAAAATTAGAAGTTTCATACGATTGTGTAAGTGACAAAATAAGTCTCACCCTCCTCTTTCCCTTGAATGGGGGAAGTTTCAGCCCCATTTTTTCCATAGATTGAGAAAAAAGAGTTTCTTCGTTGCAGCATCGATATGATTATGAACGACTCATTTCCGCTGTGCGTACGTGAGTCATTAAGCATGAGTGCGTTGCTCGCTCTTCATTGGTTGTGGCACCTAGTCGTCATCGTATCTGCCTACATTCCGACCACATGTACTCATGCAGGTAATCCCGATGTCATTTTGTGCCTGGAATAAACTGGGCACAGCACGTAGCGGAGCTTCCCAAGAACCTAAAATTGGAAGCCTACGAATGACTAACAAGTGAAAGATGTGCGTGTAAGATCTTTTTCCTCAGGCTTCCTTTGAAATCTTCTTAAGTACATCGTAACCCATGGACGCATAAACACTTCTTTCTTGTTTGCATACAGCGAAAATTTTCCGGTCTTCGTATGAAAATGGGTTTGCATTAATTTTTGTTTGATTTTAATTCTATAATTTATCCCTAATGAGAGACACAGGGGTAGAAGAAAACAAGTATTACAATAGCTGTTAGACGTAAAATAAATGCATTCGGAGAGCTAATTTTTTAGCCACGTTTCTAACAAATTCGATCCAGCTAGGAATATCATCGTAAACTTTTGAACTTCATACAAAGGAATCCCAGCAATGTTCCTGGCAAAGTCTCATCGAACTTTTTGAGAGACTAAGAGGGAGGACCGGCTGTCATGTCCAGCCAACACGCACCACAGATGTCTATCACACCGAGATCTCGTCGTGTGGAGCCACCCCAAGTGTTCGATGTTTGTTTTGTTCTTTACGTGCCAATTTGACACTTTATTATGATTATTGCATTATTTATGCATATTATTAGATGCAGTAAGATCGACTGTCAAGAATAACTGCTCTGTGTATAAGAGCACTAGTATTTTAGTAACAATATTAACAGTCAGGTAAGAATTTCTGGATCATAGAATAAACTTGATTTCCCAAAATATTAACATGATTGTTACCATTTATTCTAGTACATAGGCTGACTACTAGGTATGATTATCAAAATCCTTACCTATAATTCACTTTGATTCAAAAAGAAACAATAAAGTCAGATTTGAAGCATTTTTGGCCACCTCCCGGTACGTATGCACCCTGTATTGGAACGAAGTAGAAGCCGCAGCTTTTTACGGATACTACTCGTTCCATTGACCTGTATTTGCGTACCACACACCAGACCAACTGTCGACAGAAATTTGGAAGCCACATCAGAGGAGAACTATAATGTGATATTTGAGGGTATTTGACAATTGTCAAAACTTGACTATGGAGCTGCTGACTTAGCTTGGCTGTTACTTTAGTGAATTTTTATGGTACAACGTGCTTTAATAGTCTTCGCTAATTCTTACAATATTTAGGGTTTCTTTCACAAACACGTGTCTTGATAAAATTTTGCTATGATTCTTAGATGTCACTATAGATTGCTAGTAGTAGTCCTTTTGCAAGCAAAAAGTTTAGTTATTTGAATACAATGCTCCTTCCTTATGAGCTCCAGCAATTTTCCTTTTTCCCTGTTTATGAAATAACGAATATTACGTTCATTTGAGGTACAACCTAAAAAATACGTGCAAAAATATTTGTAATACTTAAACCCTAAGACCTTAGTTCCAGTTGTTGCATTCCAATATATATCTTACGTATTTGCTATTGGATGAACAAGTATTAATCACTATGTGATGTACAATTACTTCACAAGTCCTAATTACTGTACGCTGCACGCTTAATATACATTGACACTAACAAATATTCCTTACTACTCGTATTTTTCACTCGTAACAGTGTTTTTTTTTAAGTACAGTCTATGGGGCATCAATATAGGCTTATGTCATAACAGTAAGAATTAGAAGTCACACATGTAGACAAGGACTCGTTAAAGACGTCAAGTTTCAAGCGACCGTAAGGGCACAGTGTTGTCTACGACACGCACTCAGGTGCGTTATGCAGAGATGCTTGGTTTGGTTACGCTCATGATGTTCGAACTGAAAATTTTCTCACAATTCTGTGCTGTATACTGTACATATTTTACATTTTATGGAGATTGTATTTTGTACACATGGTGTATTTTTGTGTAGCATTTATCTTATGAACATTCTACACCATATCTTTAATGAGAATGGTGTGCCTCATATGTTATAGAAATCATGCACCGAATATTTACGAGGATCCGGTATGGAATATTTTATGAAAATTGAAATGTCTTCTTTGAAATGTTCTCAAAAATTCGTTGCCCCTTGATTAGTTAAAAAATATGTTTTTACGTTTATTGTGAACTTTTCTTTTCATCATGTATGATGCAGTGTAAACTCATTCACAAATTTCTCGTTTGTTTGTCCCTCACTCAGAATGTGTTGCGGCAAACGTGCGATCACTTTTCAAATGTAATTGTAGCACATCCTTCTAAATATGAGTTCCCACAAAAACCCAAGCAATATTGATGTGATCAATGACGCCTATTTTCATGCATAACAACCCTTCATTTTCAATGTATACCGGTTTGTCAACAGCCCATTAGTATTTCCTGTCCCAACGACTGAGAAGAGTACAGAGACAAAAGCTTGGGCGTAAAGTGCATGGTAAAATGTATTTATATTCTCACAACTTAATATCAGAACCAATAGATAAAGTGTATGAAAAAATGTCTATCAGAGACGATCAAGTGGGAATAAATAAGTGAACGAAGGTATCATAAATTCCAAAACTGATTTGACAGTGTGGTCGGATAGTGATAGGAGAGCAAGTCTGGCCCCATACGACGATAACAACACACACACACACACCCGGTCGTCCACTAACGTCCCTGCCCCTCCATCAGTGTGCTCCCATCCATCCGTCAACACCCTCTTGTCTCTCATTACTCAGGAACCTTGCAGTACAATGCAGTCTAGCGTTGCTGCAGCAGTAGCCGCACACGCAGCAGCAGTAGCCGCACACGCAGCAGTAACAGCACACGCAGCAGCAGTAGCCGCACA